>JACXGJ010007111.1:0-31642 GCA_016801105.1 Esox niger | reverse complement strand
TGTTGTGGTTTGCTTCCCTGGGTTCATTTACATACATTTCATTCAGAGTCAGTGGACCGTACCTGTTTTGCAGTGAGAGTTCGGGTGGTGGATTGAGAGTTGATGCTCTCTTATTTGATTTCTTACTGGATTTGCCTCTGCGGCGCACGACGTCAGACCAAGTCCCTGCTGGAGTTGATGACTTCGGTCTAGCCCCGGTGTTGGGCCAGTAGAATGTTTCATTGGGGAAGGCTGGTTTGAAAGCCTCTGTGGTTAATCCAGTGGCGTTTGCACATGTCCAAGGGAGAGTGTCAGCCAGATCCGTGGCAGAGTAGTCAAGATTTGAAGTAATCCCATGTATACCAATCTGTGTCTGGCCGGTAGCATCTGTTAACTCGACCCCTAGAGTTGCTGCAACAGAGTCAATGAATTGTTCACTTTCCCGTATTTCAAGCTGTGTTATCGTCTCATTCAGTCGCCCGCGCTGACATTGTTTTGATCTATTCACCAGCTTTGACTGCGTTCTGTCAAGTATAGGGAAGTCTTTAGAGCTCTGTAGCATTGAGTTAGCCTGTTGTGCTGCGTTAGCTTTAGCATTTGTTGATTCACCTACGCGACAAGACCCACAGTCCAACCGGAGAAGCGCTCGTGTGACTAAATCTTCTAAGCGGTTGATCCATTCCTCCAACAGCTGTCTTAGCTCCTCCATTGGAAAAATTAAGTAAAAATGCAAAAGAACGCTGGGGTCCTCTTTTAAACATGTACTTAAAATTGTAAAAATACGAGTAAAACAATATGAATATGAATAAAACAAATACCGAACAAAAATGAAACAAAGGTCAAAGATTTTAAGAAAGCTAAAAAGTGGGAAAAGAAAGAAAAACTGAAAGAACAGGAGCAGGAATCAGGAGAGTAGCGTAATGCGACTAACACGACTAATACTGTGTACTGCCCTATTTAGCATCAATTACAGGGTGCAGGCTTTTTAATAGTTCTTGCAGGTGGTATTGCTGCCCATTCGTCTTGGCAAAATGCCTCCAGGTAATGCAAAGTCTATGGTCGTTTTGCATGAACCACGCGTTTGAGATCTCCACAGAGTGTCTCGATGATATTTAGGTCAGGAGACTGTGACGGCCATTCCAGAACCTTTACCTTTTTCTGCTGTAACCACTGGAGGGTCAACGTAGCCTTGTGCTTACGGTCATTGTTGTGCAGGAAAGTCCAAGAGCGTCCCAAGCACAGCTTTCATGCAGAATGCAAATTTACTGCCAGTATATTCAAATGACATGCCGCATTCAACTTGCCATCAAATTTTCGCAAAATTCTGTGTGCCTTTAGATTTACACACACTCACAAAACATCAGTGTGCAACCTCCATGCTTCACAGTGGGGATGGTATTCTTTTCACCATAGGCCTTGTTGTCCTCTCTCCAAACATAGTGCTTATGGTTGTGACAATAAAGCGCTCTTTTGGTCTTGTCACTTCAAATTACAGTGTGCCAGAAGCTGTGAGGCATGTCAAGGTGTTGTCGGGCATATTGTAACCAGGCTTTTTTGTGGCATTGCCACAGTAAAGGCTTCTTCTTTCAATTCTTCTGCCTGTTTTGGCTGAAATCTTTCTTGGTTTATCTGACCATGGCTTAGTATCAAGAGATCCCTGAACTAACCACTTCTTAATAAGTGATTGAACAATTCTGACTTCTATTTGCAAGGCTTTGGATATCTTTATATATCTGTTTCCATCTTCATAAAGTTCCATTATATTGTTATGCAGGTCTTTTGACAGTTATTTTCTGCTCCCCTTGGCTCAGTATCTAGCCTGCTCAGTACATCCACGTGAGAGCTAACAAACTCATTGAGTATTCATAGACACTGATGGCAATTGAAATTGCCATTTTAACTTGTTTGTGTCATCTCGTAACAAGGCCAAACATTCAAGGGGATGTAATCTTTTGATCAGGGCAATTTGGGTGATTTCTGTTATCATTATGATTTTAAAAAGAGTCAAACAACCATGTGATAATAAATGGCTTCATATCATCACTGTCCTTCCATAAAATACATTTTATTTACATGATCAAAATCAATGCCAAAAAATCTACATTTCTGCCAGGGTATATAAATGTATGTCCTACCTCCCAACCCCAAGACAAGTTTAATTAACAATCCCTCTTTCCACATCATATCAAATGCCTTTGCCACATAAAAACATACAGCTTCAGCTAGCCTTATATACCTGGGCCTTCCTCACCTCTGATTCTAGACATACCACTGCATCCATTGTTCTTCTACCCTTCCTAAACCCACTCTGAGAAGGTGACATCAACCCCCTACTTTCCAGGAAATAAGCAAGCCTTTCTACAATCATACGTTCCATAACTTTACACAAATGCAACATCAAAGCTATTGGCTTATAGCTTGTCGGCCTGGACGGATCTTGCCCTGGTTTTCGAACTGGTATTATCACTGCCTCTTTCCAACTACTAGGCAGTGTCCCCTCCTTCCACACTCGGTCAAATCCAAAACTCTCCCATGTCAAATGCCATAACATCACATAACCCACCTCATCCTGTCCAGGTGACGTCATCCCAGTTTTATTTATCGCCCTCTTCAGTTCCCCAATGGTAAAGGGAGCACCCAGTGTATCACTCACCCTGTGCCTCTTGATCGTAACCTACCATCCCCTATGACCTTCCCCTGACAGATTATTGTCTCTATAGACCCTAAAAAATGCTTTGGCTAACATCTCTGCTTTCTCAACATCGTTACTGCCAGGTCCTCTCCATTAACAAATACCAGGCAATCCCACTCTTTTAATCCCTCTCATCCACTGTGTCATTCCCCACATCTCCCCTACCAGTGTAGCCCTACCAATGCTTCCACAGAACCTCCTCCAACATTCTCTTTTTGCCCTTCTGATAGTCCACCTCACTACTGCCTGGGCTTGTTTGTACCTAACTAGAGACTCAAATTGATGACTTACCTTCACCAGTCTAAAGGCTTTATTCCTACTACTCACTGCCGCTTGACAGTACTCCGTCCACCACTGCACTGCATTTCTCCTCTTTCTCCCCATGCTTTTTGGCACAGCCTCTTTAGCGGCCCAGATTTAGGCTGAGCACACCCCTGCATTCAGACTCTAGACATCCCTACACCCCACCTCACCACCTCTCATCCCCTGCTCACTCACTGACTAATAATGACCCCAATCCGCCTTACAGAACACCAACCTACCTTCTACTGTTTCCCCCATCTCCCTCTGCCACATAGCCACTGAACACACTATCGGGTAATGATCACTACCCATCGTTGTTTTACCCCCAACCTCCCACTCACTTCGCCATCTTAAATTGGCTGCAGCTATTGCGAATTATCTGACAGATGCGAAATCCGCCATTTTCCTTTTAGTTTTTAAAGCTGTAATTCTCCTTCTCTGTCACCAGGTGGTAATATTGATTAGTCTGTTTGTTGTGGGTTTGTGTTTGTGTGTCAGGGTTTCCATTAGCCGGCAAATGCAGGTGGTATCCCGTGAAGTTGTCATGCAAATGAAAATATCATCGGCCAAAATGTCAGTTGGGACATAATATGCCAAATAAATAAATGAATTGATTAAAATCATATTAAATAGCCTGATACTGTGTGACCTATAGCCTATGATATGCTGCCAAGAAAAAAGCGAGCTTCTGCTCGCTCTTACAGTAAGACATTACTTAGTGTTTGGTAGTGTGACTAAACAAAACGTGTTTCAATGTTTAACATGCTATGGGCCAACATATGTATATCCATACTTTTTAATTGGCATTATGTGATTAGGAAATATGGTTGAAAATTTCAAAATTCAACTTACAATATTAGTCTAAATATTTTACACATGTTTGTTTGTTTTGATTTTATCCATCAGAGTTGATACAAAGAGACAATGTGAAGAGGCGATCAAGCCACACGTTATGGAAACAGTCACATTACTGTAAGCAATTGTCCGTAACCCCTATCCTCCTACTAATTACCATGGCACATGTCCACACTCAATGCAGACTTTTGGTGCGTTTCAAATAAAACTGGTAAAAAAAATCTCAACCCCCAAATATCACTGTCCAGTGTCCATGAGAAGAAATGTTTAGTCTTTTGGCTACATTTCTCTTTTCGCATTACCACAATATCAACCCATGTTTCATTATTTCACTGCATTTACCACAAACAAGTCGCTTACATGTCTCCAACGTCTCCTTTTCACTGGTGCGGAATGAGTGTCTGTCAAAAATCGTGTATCCATATGCGATGCTGGACCCACAGCATTGCACATTACACTCACCTAAAGGATTATTAGGAACACCATACTAATACTGTGTTTGACCCCCTTTCACCTTCAGAACTGCCTTAATTCTACGTGGCATTGATTCAACAAGGTGCTGAAAGCATTCTTTAGAAATGTTGGCCCATATCGATAGGATAGCATCTTGCAGTTGGAGATTTGTGGGATGCACATCCAGGGCACAAAGCTCCCGTTCCACCACATCCCAAAGATGCTCTATTGGGTTGAGATCTGGTGACTGTGGGGGCTATTTTAGTACAGTGAACTCATTGTCATGTTCAAGAAACCAATCTGAAATGATTTGAGCTTTGTGACATGGTGCATTATCCTGCTGGAAGTAACCATCAGAGGATGGGTACATGGTGGCCATAAAGGGATGGACATGGTCAGAAACAATGCTCAGGTAGGCGGTGGCATTTAAACGATGCCCAATTGGCAAGGGGGCTAAAGTGTGCCAAGAAAACATCCCCCACACCATTACCTCACCAATACCAGCCTGCACAGTGGTAAAAAGGCATGATGGATCCATGTACTCATTCTGTTTAAGCCAAATTCTGACTCTACCATCTGAATGTCTCAACAGAAATCGAGACTCATCAGACCAGGCAACATTTTTCCAGTCTTCACACTCAAAATTGCTTAAATCACCTTTCTTTCCCATTCTGACATTCAGTTGGGAGTTCAGGAGATTGTCTTGACCGGGACCACACCCCTGAATGCATTGAAGCAACTGCCATGTGATTGGTTGATTAGACAATTGCATTAATGAGAAATTGAACAGGTGTTCCTATTAATCCTTTTGGTGAGTGTATTTGATTCACACACAGCTCCCTTGCCAACTCAAAAAACAACCGCCTTGGGCTTGTAGTTGTATTCGTACGCTGTTTGCACAAAGTATGTGCACTGAAGACCTCTCGTCTTCAGTTAAAGATAGCAGATTTACAGGCTCGGCTTCAGGCGCAAATGATGCATTTACTGCCGTAAACGAGGCTTCTCTTGGCATCCCGAAAAGGAGGTGGTGTTGCTAATATCTATGACAGTAAATATACATATTGTCTCAAACACATCAATGGTTTTCATTTTAAGTTTTACTCATGAAAGTTAACCAGGTTGATAAATCATTTTACATAGCTACTATTTACAGGCCACCTGGGCTATATACAGTGTTCCTCAATGAGTTTCCAGAATGATTGTCTAACATTGTTGCCACGGTAGATTGTGTGCTAAAAATAGTATTCTAATTTCTGGCAATTTTAATATTCATATGGAAAAGTCAAACGACCCTCTTCAAAAAGCCTTTGAAGACATAATTGACTCAATGGGTTTTATCCAACATGTCTCAGGTCCAACGCCCAACCACAATCTTAACTTAGATTTAGTCCTGTCATGTAAAATAGATATTGTAGATCTAATTAGATCTAATAATAATTTCCCCCCAAAATCCTGGAATATCGGATCACTTTCTTATTACATTTACAGTTAAAACAAAAAATCCACTAGCTCTGCAAACAAAGAGGTTCAAAAGCCGTACTATAAATTCTCAAACTACAAACAGATTTCCTGATATTCTTCCAAGCTTGCTGATCAGTGACTAAGAAATAAATCTGCAAAAAAGATCTAATTGAGGATCTAAACTCAACACTGTGAAATAGTTTAGATACGGTTGCATCACTGAAAATCACATCACAAGAAACTTGCACCCTGGTACACAGATAATACTAGAGCCCTCAAGCAAGCCTCCAGAAAATTGGAGCGAATGTGGTGCTCCACAAAGTTGGAAGTATTCAGTCCAGCCTGGATAGGCAGCACACTAAAATACCAAAAAGCACTCACATCAGCTCGATCAGACTCCTTATATAATTATAGTCCCCAAAATTAAGCCTCTTCTAAAAATGTGTCTGGATCCAGGCACATTAAACAGCTATAGGCCAATATCGAACCTCCCATTCCTCTAAAAAGTCTTAGAAAAATGTGTTTCCCAACAACTGAATGCCTTCCTGAAGACATAAAGCCCTTGGGTCCACAACGTTCAATTTTGTCCCGTGCCATGGGATTCCTGTCGGCATCCCTGAATTTACTATAATTGCAATAAAAGTGCTCTGTAACTGAAAAACTCTGTACGCCTTTTTGATAATTAAATTATGCCACCTCATTTACAAATTTACTCAATCATTTATTTTCTGCAATGCTTTTAATTCTAATAAAAAAAGAAATATACAGAGTTTGTACATTGGACATGTATGGGTTAACCACACTGTGGTTAACTACACTGTGGAACAATTTATGTGAAACGATTATAACATTCAAAAATAGATTATTCTGAATGATCTAAAAGATCTATTCGAGGTCCAATAATTAGTTACCATCATAATGCCCAGTGCACAATGCAGACTCCAATGTCAATTACATTTACTGCAAAGGGACTAGTCTCACTGACAGAATAGAATGTGATTGGTGGATATTCTCCAGGTTATATTGACTTGGACTGGTCAGAACTTAACCTAGTAAGTTTGGTTCAGAGCATTTGTTGCAATGGTTTTTGGTCATGCTACTTTTCAAGCTTTGTTTCTTTCAAGCTCTCTTTCTTCTGTTTCAACAGAGCTCACTAGTTACTAATCCAGCTTCCTGGAATACCCCTCCGGACTGGTATGCATCTGTGTTTTGTAAAAATTTCTGTTTTTGACCAGGAAATATTTTTCCTCTATCTTATAAATGTAAGCTATATTACTGTGAGACTTTTATTTGAAGGCAAAAAGTTAATTTTGAAATGTTTGCATTACTTTGAAATTACTTGAAAACTATCACTAGTGTGGGTTTAGAGATATCCCAGTGAATGTCCTGCCTAATTTAATTTAATAAAAAATGTCTACAGAGAGACTGCTATTTACGTAAGTGTTGGTGGCGGGTATTGTCCATATCTAGAACATCTTATCAAGGGACTAAAGTGTATTCAGGTTTATATTTTTGCTTGTTGGCTGAGCAGATATTCCAATGCTGAGTAGATATAACAATTTATGTTATAGAAAATAATTTTGGGAAAAGGTCCAACTGACCTTTGAATTATTGTTCCTTTCTGCCCACAATAGTTGTAAGGGACACGTACTCTGAAAACTTGTATTCCTATAACATATTATTATCTGGGTCATTTTTTTATTGTGCTTCCTGAAACTGATTAGTATGCCTTGTTAAAAATGACAGTAACTGTCCTAGTGTGTACAAATAAATGTGGATGATTGTATCTGATGATGCATGGTATTACCCTTTAATTGTACTTATAAGAATGGGTTTGCGTTTTTTTTTCACATACACTTGACTAGCAGCAACTTTCTACCTTGTACATTTAAAACTAATAAAAAATCCCCTGTACTCTGTAATTAAGAATCTGTACAGTGTTATAATTTCCACATCTATGACCGTATCTAACCAATCACTTTATACGGGGGGAGGTAGTCTTCCTCCATTATGTTCATTGTTTGTGGCCATTTCCTGCTATGTGATTTTCATGTGTTTGGCAGGAATTGTGGTGGCCCATTGCCTCCTGTACATGTACTGTCACTAACAATGGAATTAAGTACCTTGTTTGAATTGTAAATCACACCCATCCGGTACACCAGACAATCAGTTTCGGTTCCAACACCCCAGAACCAGTTCGTAACAAAACCCATATGGTCTGATTTGGTCCTGATAGCTTGTGAAATAAATGGAATGGCTAGGGCAAGAGAAAACATCTCTATATAGTGCTTTGATTGTCCTTCATGCTTGGTTGTAGCTGGATTTAGAGGACATAGGCCACTTCTTCAGCCACACTTTCCGTCACTGTATCTGCCAAAGTCTGACCGAGTAATAGTTTTATGAGCACCCGTTTTGGGTTTCATATCAGCTTTTCTTTCAGCTGCTGTTGGAAAAATGTCCGAATTTAATTTGCCTATGCAGAAGACTCAGAAGGCCTTATTAAAAATATAGCAAACGGGATGAAAAGAGGAGCCCCTTGGGTATGACCAATTTCCTCCTGGAAGAAAATTAAAGAGCAAGATCCTCTGCGCCCTTTAATAAATTAGTATATGGAGATTGCGATAAAGTATGAACCTTGAAAATTTGACTGGTTTGGGGTCCAAAAAAGATTAGACCTATGAAAACATGTAACAAAAAATGTATGTTAAGTTTGTATTAAGAATGTATTTAAGAAAGTTCATCTGAGAGCCACTGTGCGGCTAACAGGCTGTCCACGAACAGACTTTTTGTTCATGCTGTAGTCAGCTGGACTGATGTTAAATATTTTTTTTTTTTAATGAACACTAGAGCACTTTTTAAATAATTGTGTTAGGTCCAAATATGTGTGGAGTTATATGAGCGAAATCCATATCAGAATTGAAATAAATATCAAAATGGTTTCGCATGGAATTTTTAAAGAACAGCTGTCACCAAAAAATATATGTGGAGGATGATGACATGTATAATGAATTGAAAATTGTGGAGAGCCAGACACTTTATGGTCATCAATCAAATTAATAATTTCTGAAGAAAGAGTTCCTAACCAAATAATTCATTAATTAAAATGATTGAAAAACCAAATCGAGACAAATATAAACAGTACCATGGCACACCTTGGAATTGGAACATTTTGAATGTATATATTTACTGGTGTAACTAAGATTTTATAAAAGTGTTTAAACAGTATGCCTAATGAGAGAAACATATTAAACAATACAAGGCCTACCTTTCTCAAAAAACAATATGCTACTGAAAGACCTTGCACGCACGCACGCACACACGCACACAACAATCAACAATAGAAACACATATGCCAACTAACATTTCCATGATAATGTTGTGAGGCTGACAACCTTTTAATGTGAGTGCATAGAACCTTTTGATTTAACACAAACGCTCAGCATTAAGACACTTCCGGGAACGCTTGAATTGACAGTGGTGTTTTGGGTTTCACATGACTAAATAAGATGTTAAACAAATTGTACATATTCTTATTCTAAACGTTAATGCATAACTTCTTCATAACTTTGACTTGTTCTTCCACATGCGCAGAGAAACAAAACCCCTACACAATTTCATTTAAGTCACAAGATTTACATTTAAGTCATGATCAATATCCCCAATTTAACAACACACAGATCATTACTAAACAAAATGGCAGTAGACAACCGCACTTGTGAGTTTGAAATAAATAATCTACTGAGATGGAACATGAAAACAATGAAAGTTTATCTTGGAACAACAATAAAACTTTAACCATATTTGGTTCAACCCACTGATATCAGTAACTGCAACATATTATCCGGAGTATGCTCACAACATTATCCGTCTTCATGTCATATATAATAGTTTGTTTTGGTGGCAAAGTTGTGACAAATCCCCGGAACAGTGCTGCTTTTAAAATAGCAAATGAATGATTACAATACATTGAAGACAAGATAAATGATAGTATCAAACGCATATAGTAATGACGTTCGGAGTGAATTACAAACAAACATACGTTTGTCCTAACTTTTCACTTTCCGCCAAAAATTAAATTTAGGAGGGAGGATATTTGATTGGCATGAAATTTCCATCTCAATGTGATCGACAGAATGGGATCCAATGACAACAGAGAAAACACAAAAAGCCAATCAAACTCGGACTTTAGTATGATGAATTCTGATTGGCTAACTATTTCACACTAATTAGTCATAGAAAGCCCTGGCCTATAAACGTCCAAGCTGTAATCTCTAGTCTAATCATAGGCGCCTTCTCATTTGTCCAATAGAACTCGAGGGCGGTACCAAATAGCAGTGTTTATATTCCGCAGTTCTTTCAGCCACCATTCATTCTTCAAGCCGAAATCTGTTTGTTCTTTTAACTGCTATAGGTCCGCGTGTATTTTGATCATGTCAGGAAGGGGCAAAACAGGAGGAAAGGCCCGTGCCAAGGCGAAGTCTCGCAGCTCTCGCGCTGGCCTTCAGTTCCCCGTCGGTCGTGTCCACCGTCTGTTGAGGAAGGGCAACTATGCTCATAGAGTGGGCGCGGGTGCTCCCGTGTACATGGCTGCTGTTCTCGAGTACCTGACTGCTGAGATCCTGGAATTGGCTGGCAACGCCGCACGCGACAATAAGAAAAGCCGTATCATTCCCCGCCATCTGCAGCTGGCTGTCCGTAACGACGAAGAGTTGAATAAACTACTCGGCGGTGTAACGATCGCCCAGGGAGGTGTGCTGCCCAACATCCAGGCTGTATTGCTACCAAAGAAGACCGGCGCGGTCGCAGCACCAAGTGGAAAGGCAGGAAAGAAGGCTTCTTCACAGTCTCAAGAGTACTAGTGAGCTAGATAACTGGCTAAATATCAAACGAACTGTTCAATAAACGGCCCTTTTAAGGGCCCCGCAAACATTCTGGGAAGAGCACAGCTTTCGATTTCTCTTTGTACCATTGTGCTGTTGTATATTTTTTTTCGCGCTTAAATGTGTTTCAATAAATGTTTTTTTTCTACATCTTGTCCGTGTGGTTGATGTTAACTGTGTCGTAATAGTCAGATGCGAACTTGGTAAAGGAACCCCTATTTAGAGGAACATTTTAGTATCACGGGGTTGGATATTCTAACAATAGCTTGCTACTGGTATTAGACTAGCTAGCTTACTACTGCGTGGGGGTCGAAAAACAAGCATTTGAACGTGTAGCAAGGTATTTTTCAAAATAAACGTGTTGTTATTTCGTTTAAGTTAATGCTCAAGAACAATTGTCGCACAAGATTCCTCCAACTGCTCAGTGTTATGTAAATTCTGTAATTCAGAGGATCAGACATTTGTAAAAAGATCCATAAATTGATACATAACGAAATACTTTACTGCTGGTACGAGTTTATTTGCGTTAGCATTTCTGTTGTGCTGGTTGTGTTGCAATATTATTGATGGCTGCAGTTATAGCAGCCGTTTCACTGCCGCTGAACCATCCAGGTTGGAAGCTAAGGCTATCTAGAATGGCTTTTCTGCTCAATCAGGCGCGAACCAATTGTTGCGTCCAGGTTTACGACTGGCTTTCGATTGTCTCTACACTCAGCTTGAGTACATAGACAATATTTAATTTACTATTTCCTAAGAACTGTGCATACATTCGCCTTTTGTCCAACTTTTTGAGCAATGAATTCGAGGATATACATTCCTTTTTGAGGAAATATTGGAAAACGTTTCCAAATGATAAAACACTACAGTAAAGATCATATTAATGTCAAATATATTCCAACCCATGTTTGGTTGTATCCAGTGGTTTTAGCCAGTTATTCGGGAACAAGAGTCTAGAAGCATTTTTTTGGTTAAATAAATTAAGATTCACACAATTTACACAATGTAAACAAACTATGGCACTATAGGTACAATATGTTTTCCAGTATTCAAGCGTTGAGGTATAAGTCATTTGTAACAACACTGATCATTTTGCTGTCAGTATATTCCATTGATCAATATAATTTTGTTCAGAAAGGTAGTCAAAGGTAATACTCTATGTGTGTATTTCAGATGGTCAATATTTGATCTTTTCCATTTTTTTAATATTAGGGAGTAAGTGGGCTGAAGTCAGAGATAACTTGAATATTATAATCACTGTGAGGTGTGGGTAATCAGCAATTACACAAATCTTGACCTGTAATTTGTCTATTCTAATGAGAAGTATTGAGTCATACATAAATAGGATAATACAAAAATACATCTTATACAATTGTACATCTCTGAGGTGTATCCGTACACATGCAAGACGAGACATTATTAAAGGCCCAGGCAGACGTCTGCTGGTCTTGATGCTGATGCTGGCTAGCGCATTGTCTGGCAGCCCTTCTCAATTCACTCAATAATTGTTTTCCTTAACCAGTCCATCCAAAGGAAGGTGTGGGAGTGCAGAAAGGGCATTTTTCAGCGGGCGTCGTTGAGTTTCCGAGCAGTGGTCAGAATCTCCATTGCTCCTTGGCTGAGAAGGAGATCAGCTAGGGCCACCCCCAGATTTTCAGCTGCTACCTGGGAAAACTGAGGCACATTCGGGGCTGTGACCCCAACATGCTGGAAGCCAGCGGACTCCTCTGCCTGTGTTAAGGAAAAAGTTGGGACCGACAATGATATATACCATATTCACATTCTAGGAGAACAATTAAAAACAAGCCTGGAAACCATATGCTCACCGCAATGGTCAAACTGAGAATATTCATTCAGATTATAATTCCCAGATGTGACAATTTTACAGATTATTATCACAAACATGACAATCAGTACAAACAATTGCTTTCTATGGATGAATAGTACTTTTTGAATGCGGCTGGACTGGCATGCAATCGTTGGGAGATTTCTATCAAAATGTTGTAAAGTTGTCAGTGGCAAGTCACAAATATATACAGCATTTCACAAATACATAATGGAACTGTCAAATAAATAGCACTGCCAAGATATATGCATATAGCTTCACCGACATGTTAAAAAAAACCAAAAGCATTAATTGTTAACAAAAATTAGTAAATAAATGTAAGACATTGTTTTCTCTCTTCCAAACATGTTTTTACATGTTTACAGCATTTAGCACATGCATTTGACACATTTATGGCTTGCATTACATTTGTGAGTGGCCTTACATATTTGTGAAATGCTCCACATATTTGTGACTGGTGTTGCATAGTTGTGAGTCGCATTTTACAGATCAGAATAATACAGAATACAGATTAGGACCTCCTTAGTTGCCAGAACCCTATATGGGTAAAATGTGTGTTTTCAGTATAACACAGCACATAATTACTTGTGTTGGGTAGTATGATTGATGTTTACACATTTTACAATTTGCATTGTTTTAGGTTGTATGTTATTGATTTTAATTTGATGAACATTGACTTTGAACATGATTGCATGAAAGTTGGTGGCAGGTGAGTTTCACGTTTCCATCACTCAGTTAGCTAACTGCCCGGTCTTTCTGCTCAATCAAGTCACTTGATAGACAACGCAATCTAGCTGAGATGAGCTAACAAGCTAAGGTAATGCTAACTGGCCTGTACCATTGAGGACATCAAGTTTATTTATTTTTTTAAAACTAAAGCAAGATTTTATAGAATTCATGATCACTGCATACTGATGAAAACAAGCATGATGGGTAGTAGAGAAATTGCTGACTGTTATTTGTCAAAATTGCCAACCTTTGCATTACCAGCGGAATGTCATTCATCTGTAGATATCATTTATACTCTAATGATATCTTTTGTATCGTCCAAGCAAGCTGGCAGGTTTGCCAACTTTAGGTAACGCGTTGAACCAAATGAGCATAACTGAAACATACTTGTCGTTTAATTTCTGAATGTTTGCAATATACTTTTCTTTTTGTCAACACACTGATTAACACTGAGTTTCTTTTCTGACAAAAGAATTGGAAAGAGAAAGCCAAACAAAGCTTTTCATGGAAAGACAAGACAGGGCGGAGAAAAAAAAAGCAAGAGAAGGTGAGGTGATGAAGGAGAGAAACAGCAGATATTACCAAGAGACAATTTGAAATGTCAGTCAATGCCTAGGTCAGTGGAATGGACCACCATGTTAAACCAATAGAATTAGCTTGTTTGGATCTGCTTTTACACATTGTATGTTAAGGTAGTATCTTATAGTATAAGAAAATGTGTGCAATAGGTGTGAAGTATAGTTGTCTTCAAATAATTTAGGCATAAAGATACCAGAGAGGAGACAGAAAAAGGGACAGGCAGTTAGCACAGAAAGTATAGCATATTGTTTGATTTTAACTCAAATTTACAGACGCTTTCTGATTGGGAATCAAGAAAATGTTCACTTACAATAGCAAACATCAGATCTCCTTTTCTCATAGCCGATTGTGAGAACCAATCATTGATGTACAATGTGAGCCAAAATTATTACATGCATTTTTTTTATCTTGTTATTATAAAAACTGTTGAAGATCTTATTAGATGCTAAATTAGTTGAGTACAGGCTATTCGTTTAATTCCAAAGCAATCTGGGAGGGGAAGTGCAGCTATAGGTTGCTGCAGCTCTACAATGAGTTCACCACAGTTTACATTTACTACGGATGCATAGATCTATCAAAGGCAAATAAAAATGATTTTAAAACAGACTGACATTCTGCCGAACTTGCTTCTGCATCACAATTGTTGCTCAAAGCCAGAGTATGATTCAATGTTTGTATATAATCCTCTTGTCCCGCATTTAGATGTTTTAAATAAGGTAGGCTAACCATACCATATTACTACTGAGTGCAGAGGCAAAGGTTTAATGGGTGTGACGCACCTATGGCAGCCAATCAGAGAAGCTGAATAAATTATTATGGTTTAAAAAAATTATCGCAAGCGGAATAAAATTATATTATGAATTGAGTTATTGTTAATTTTCTTAAATACTATTTAGTTAAAGAATACTTATGTTGACACAGAAGTGATGATTGTGATTATATTTCCATAATGCATTTTTACAATCGACTGTGACCGTCGGGCTGTCACTGTCACGTAAGATATTGCGGGTTCGTTTTCTTCCTAATTCTTTTAGGAGGGAAATCAGTAAATCTGTTAGCAATAAGTAAGATTATAGGGGGGGCTCCCACTGATGAATGTGAAAGCTAAGCTCCATCTCTGACTGATTGGTAGGCTACTTGAGCGAAACCAATACTTTCACTGCCATCAAAAAAGCTGATCAGGGCATTTCTTGTCTCTTGTCATGTATTTCTCTATTGTAATGAACCATTCAAAATTTATCCTGGGAGCGTCTTGTACTGATTTAAGTGATCAAAAAGCTAAAGTTGGTCTCTTGGCTTAAATTAAACATTTAAATCCACATTTAAATCAAATGCATTTTAGAAAATGTTTTGTCAAGAGCATTCGAAAACAAAATGTGCTCTTTGTGCATGCAATGAGGGTTCCTGACCTTGTTGCCTGGTGTGACACTGGCCTCCATAGTGTCCTTTAAGCTGTCATTTCCATCCAGGCTGTACACGGCACCTGTCAGAGAGAGCTGAAAGAACGACATGAAGAGCGTTAAACTTGCTACCACACCAAATAACATCAGAATATTTTGCCCGAACACACCGTAACAGTAGATTATTCCTTGTTATTTAACACAGCCCATTTGAATGGACTCAAAAATAGCAATACAGTACAACAAACTACTTGGATGTTATTCTACAGGGTTTTTTCGGGCTGGTTTCTTCACGTATGCTCTAATCCGATAAAGGAAAATTCCGTACCACGGAATCCTTCACTTCTGTGTGCACAGCAACAGGGACACTGCAGCCTCCTTCCTGGGAAATGGAAGGACCGTAAGTGTCGGAGTGACAGACCAGAACATGTCCAGAATAACAGGGCTTTGTGATACTGACCCGTACAAAAGATTACACCCACCAAATGATTGTGTACGGTTGGGGTGATTAAGTATGGGTTTCATGTATTTCAAGTAGTAGCAGCATTTTAACTGCAACTTTGTGAAGCTGCCAGCTGGTGTTCTGTTTATGTTTTGGGCAACTTTGAGTGGGTGGGGGTTCCAGGTTAACTTGCCAGGCGTCTGAGGAAGGCTCTCTCAGCGATGCAGCGCAGCACTGTCTCAGGGTGATGCAGGGTGGACACCATCTCTAGGATGTCACCATCCCGCGCTCGTACTTCAACGGCCAGAGCGCCCTGTGGCAGGGGAAGCATTCACTAGAAGTCATTATTTTATTACATAGACAAGTCTATAAATATTATGGAATCGTTTGCCTTCTGTCTATCGTTTGCCTTCTGCAGGATGGATGTGAGGCTGTAACGGTTGTAACGGCTGGCAGCCCAGGTGCTTCCTCTGAATGTCAACAACGAACATCAAAAACAAAAAACACGTACCCACCTGGCCAACAGCATACATGCAGTCATCAGGGCTGAGAACCTGTGGAGAACAGATAAAACCCAATAGACAAATATCTTACATTTATTTCAGTCATTTAGAAGGTTGACAGGCAGAGTCAGGGTTGCTCATGGACACGATATTTGGTTACACTTCATTTGGATAGTCAATTACCATTACTATCTGTAATCTGTAATGGTCTACAGCTATTCTTAAAACAAGGTAAATATTAGCTAAGATTAAGGTTTGTTTTAGGTTTACAATAAGTGTTATGGTAAAGGTTAGGGATAGGGCTGGGGTTAAGGATAGCATGAGGTTTAGGAATAGGGCTGGAACTGGGGTTAAGGATAGCATGATGTTTAGGGATAGGTTTAGTGTAAATACACGGTTGACTGAAAGTAAATGCTTTCTAAAGTTAAAGTTGGGGAAAGGTTTAGAAGAACTGTTACAATGAAGGTTATAGAAAGTTTTAGGATGATTTGTACGGTAAGGGTTGGTGTTAGTTGTGAGTCAACTGAAGTATTATTGATAGTCCGTAGATAGTCAATCTGTATATGCAAATAAAGTGTAACCCAATATATTTCTCAATCTTATTAGCTCATGGATTAGAACCAGCTACCTTTACATTATTAGTCAGATGCTATTGACCACTAGGTTAAATTTCTACAGCAGTTATGAACAGATGCAAATTTTAAATGACTTAAACATAATACAACATAATGATATTATATGTATTTCTCTAGTTGTTTGATTTATAGACGTGCACTCAGCAACATTAACTGAATGGATTTGTCTTGCCTCAAGGACCTGGCATGCTAGTTGCACTTGTAGTGTTCGGGGTTGCTGGTTACACTGTACCTGGCTGATTCGTGTCTCCCAGCCCATCCTCTTCAACCCTGCTGCAGCCAGGATGATAGCAGAGTAGTCTTCCTTCTCATCCAGCTTCTTCAGACGAGTGTTGAGGTTCCCCCGCTGCAATGCAATGGTTGAGGACTAATGCTGAGTAGTGACAGGCATGTGAACTGAAAATATTGGGAAGCTACAAGCAGATAGTAAAGCATTATTCTCCATTACAAAAGGATACAATGTCTTTAAACTCCAGATGAGAAAACCTCTTTTTCAGCTGTGCAGCCCGGCGCAGAGAGCTAGTTCCAATCACACTGCAAGAGCAGAACAAAGGTCAGTGAAGTTTCTCATCCTTAAGAGAATGCTCTGAAGGATATCTATAACTTGACAGTAATATGAACGTTAAGCATTGTAACAGTCAGTTATTCAAATGATTTAGTGGCAAATATCTATAACTTGACAGTAATATGAACGTTAAGCATTGTAACAGTCAGTTATTCAAATGATTTAGTGGCAAAATAGGTAAGGTGTTTTTGGCAGTTTATATTTTGCAACTACTCCACATCCTAATCTTATAATTTGAAGGCATAATGTGTGCCTGGATGCACCATGTCTCCTGCAGAACCCTTTAAATTGGCCTCTTTCATTCACTGCTCTCCTTTGGCACACTGACCTGCCATCTGGCAAAGAGTCCAAGGTCAGTCCACTGTTCTTTGGATGTAGCACCACAGCATCATAGGGGCTTTCACGCCTTGGGAGAAAACATTGGAAAAGGATGAGAAAACATATACACAGATAACCTTAGTATTCAAAGAGAGACTTGTTTTGTTGAAAAGACATCAGGCTAAGTTTAAATGAATGTAAAAGCCCCCGAAAAAAGAAAATTAATGGGTCAATTTCTTATATTAACATTAGAAGACAACAGCTTCCTGTTCAGCCATATTGTACTATTCGTATCACAACTCACAACTTGGTTCTGGATTAAAACGGACGGTACAAGCTGTACTCACTGAAGCACTGCTCCTATAGTGAAGCCATCGGGCAGAGTTGTAGGGAGATCTTTGAGTGAGTGCACAACCAGGTCCACCCTGTTCGGACAGAGAAGGTGGTTATAAAGTGGTTGTTTTGTTTTGCATTAGTAGCACAGGCTGGTCATTTAAAACAAAACACAATTTTACCAAATACTTATTGTAAAGACCCACTATTGAATATTTTTTTTACTTTAAGTGCACTAATACACTCCTTGTGTTTTTATGTATAATGCCCAGTCAAAACTCTTCTCTGTCCTTGCAACCCAATGGTGGAACCAACTTAGCCTAAAGGCAAGAATAGCAGAGTCTGTGCCTAGTTTCAGAAAACCATGCTATGCTATGTTTATTATTTGAGCTGCCTTCCTTTTAGTAGGCAGTTTGCTGAGAGCTACATAATTGAGTAGGATATACTTAAGGGCTACATTACTAGTTGTGTGGTTGTTCCACATAGCTTTCGTAATATATGCACTTAAATGCAAGTTATTCTGGATAAGTGATTCTAAATTACTCAAATGTAAAAATGTAAATGTATGACATTGTTATGTTTGAGAATGCCAACAGAAGGCGCTGTTAATCAGACTTCTTAGTTTTCACTAGGAGTATCATTCAAATCCTTACTATGGATCATGTCACACTGCACAAACTTACTCATTCCTCTCCAGAGCATTCTCCAGCTCCTTTGTGAAAAGACTTTTCTCACCGATCTGAAACAACGAAAGGACACATTCTGAGACACTGAAACAGACACAGGCCACACAGCCATACTGTAATAGCTCCATTACCCATTTAATGGCACTCACAAAATTAATGAATATGGTTTATTTAATGTCCACAACAAGCATTATTTAATATTAACTAACCTTGGATAATGCAGTGTCCAAGATTTTGTCACCAATGGTAGACATGGGAACTGGAATGAATGAAAATGTAGTGCATTACTATCATGACTATTTGTAGTGATCTCATCAATTCCATTTCAGCAAATCCCTGTTAAAGACTGTCAGAGCAACAAAGACTAAAGACAGTGAATTGTCTGTCAGTACAGCTGTATGCTTTACACCATCCTCGTGCTAGCACAATCTTCTATTTGTTCAGAGACTGAAAGGCAGACAGAAAGAGGGGAGAAAGAGTCAGGGTGTAAAAAAGAAGAAGGCGGCAGAGAATTAGGGAGAAAGCCGGAGTGAGAGAGCGTGAGAAAGGAAGCAAAATGAGCATTCTTATACCACATATTTCTGTTTCTCACCTATTTCTAGATATACATCTGGATACAGAATCTTCAGCTTTTCTGCTACATAGTCAGTCTGGATGCGAGCCAACTGAAATGAAGTAAAAAGAATAGAGGAGAACATTTTAAGGGACAATGTTGTAGGTGCAACTGATGCACCCTGTCTTGATAATGGCTATGATGTCAAGTTAGTAATTGTAAGTCACTTTAGATGTGACTTACAGTTTTAGAAGGACTACATTCTAAATATTAACAGCTCATGCATTGTCATATGATACATATTATGTACGATATCTGTCACACTTTGCCTCAGAAATGTCTGTTTGCCTATCACGATCGTCAGTTATCAGGGTAGAGCTCTTATCACACTAGTACACATGGTTCCACCCATTTCAATTTTGACTTTCCTCCCAATTTCAACTGAAAAATCTGTCTAGGTTAAATAGAGATAAGGAGACTACTGAAGTAGCTTTTATACCATTATTATTTTCTTAACAATCCACGTCAAATATCAGAATATAAAAAAAACACAAGGTAACAAAGCTGTATGTGATAACATCCTACAACTGGAGCATCTACACATAAGCAGGGTCTTAAGAAGCTTTTCACTTAGTGAGTTAATTTATTTACCTGGCTTTTCCTAGTTCCCATCCGAATGACCCGACTCACTGTCCCATTTACATTCTGTTAAAAAGAAGATGCATATAAATCAGCTTCCTTGTGTGCAATTTTCCTTTCGACTACAACTTGTAAGACAAGTCCCAAGTTAAACCATAAACACTTACACGAACACACTTATAAGGTCCTTCCTCCATTCTTTTGGTTGAATTAAAAGGTGGATATTTGCGGTAAGGCTGAAGGAAGGCAATAGATCTTCCTCAGAATGTGTCTGCGAGGAGTATGTGAAGACCAATGTGATTTTCGTTTGACCTGTCGATTCTTCTGTGTCTTGGGCTCCACCCTCTATCTCTTTGTATATGCTTATACATTAAGAATGCCGATTCATTGGGTAAATCGTTGGGTGTGCGTATATTTGTACACAATGTACATTCGATGTTTGACGGAAAGAATCAAGTCTTCCCTTTTCACATTCTCAACCCTCATCGTGAATTTTGCGAGAGTCCAACAAAACCATCGTAATGCATTTACGATCATATAAACGACCGTTAAGTTGGTGTAAAATGTGTCACACCGTGAGAGGTGCAGTAGGTCAGAAAATAGTAAAACTTTCCTCTGAGTAGACAACTAGTCTACAACGAATGAATGGAATTCCGTATAAACGGATTTACTGTGACAGAAGATCTCCAAGTCTCACTGAAACTAGTTACTCCAGTGACTAGCTACACAAGCCCGAAGTGAAATATCGGGATGGAATCATTGGGCCACTGTTGTGAATCCATGTATACCAATAAAATGAACAACTTTAAGACTAGTTATTAGGTGTAAATCTAATGCACAATTCAGCAGTTTGTGTAATGAGCGAATAAAAACAGGTAATAGAATAATGAACATAATATTCCACCAACGTTCAGTGAAGGGCAGTCTCAAAAACTAAACTCGTGCTCCGCACTTTCTCCGAGTATTACCTGTACATTTGGCGCTTCCCCAGACATCTCACTGCATACATGAAGTTCCCAGAGGTTTTCTCAAAATGGTCTTCAAGATATTTCTAATATATATGCTAATATCATAACTAATTAGAAAAAACGAATCGGAGTTTTCAGTGCACATTGAATCAGTGACCTCGAGGGAAATGTCACTTCCGTAATAGTTAAAAATGAGGCGGGCCGGGGCTGGGGATATTTTCGTGGCACGTTCAAAAGAGACTGACTATGCAGGCAGTGTTTTTCGACCTGTCAATCAGACCTTGAGGTCCCACATTATTTTCATACAGATAGCATGTAGTAAGAGGATAGCTATTACATTGTCTATCATACGCATTCCATTGGACTGTCTTTTTTCTGCAATTACTAATACTGCATTTAACATTAACAACACTGTGGTGTATTTGTTAAATACATAATGTTGTTTATTACAATAACGGACACATCTAGGTAATAATATAGTATATATTGTATTATATATAATATATATATATATATATATATATATATATATATATATATATATATAGTTTGACCGTCAATATATATACTAAATTATTATATATGTATTAAGGATGGATTGCAATGCAAGCTAATCTGTGTCATTAAGAATCAATACACTCTTTTGAATGAGTAATGATGATGGTGAATCTTCCACATATTCATTTTTTTGTTTCTGCCCTTTCACCTTGCTGACGAGCCTTTTCCGGTGGAGACGTGGCTAGATGTCCTTCCATATTGAACCTGTATACAGACGCAAGTTTCGCTCCGTAAATTGTACATTGTGGACAGTAAATACGTGGTAATATATTACGGAAGCGGCACGGCATATATACTTTTTTATCGCATAAGGGATAACACTAACAAAATGGTGAGTTATGAAATGTATTGAAATGTAAGTACAGTAATTACCAGCTTGGGTCGAAAACTAGCCAACGTAAGCTAACTGGTTAGCTTGCTAATCGTTGTTGCTATGTCTTGTTCCGGTTTTTTTATGTGAACATTGACAGGGTCCCCTAGCTAACTCGTTTCTTAACGATCCAACGCAGTTTGACCGTTAACATGTATTTTAAGATATGTATCTACTAAAATCTGTCTTAGACCGCTGTCACACATCAGTAAATGCCAGCTCATCTGGCTAGGTTGCCTTGGCGTCTGTATTGACGTATTAGCGGGCCTACAGACTCAAGAAACCTACTATAAATGTTACTCTTGTTGGCTGTCTGATGACGTTGTTACCGAACTAGTTATTGCACTGGGCTAAGTTGACAGTTTGCCACAGCTCATCTACGTAAACTAGCTAGTTGTCATTTCCCTGATATAATATTGAGGATGATAGGCTGTGCTTATTACTGTAGAATCATGCTTGCTTAGTTGTTTAGCATGCTAACTATCGATACAGCAATGCACTGACGACAATATACCAGTGTCAACTCGAAAACCAATAAACTTGCGTTAGTAACTAGTTGTTCACATAGTATTCATTTAAATTGTCGCTTAGGTAGCAAATTAGGCACATACTTGCCAGCTAACTCGCATGTTATTCACCTGTTATTAATGTGGGCCTAATGAGAATAGAATACGTGGACAAAGAAGCTTAGAAGCCTTGGGAAACGTTATTGTTTTTAGTTAAATAATAGTTTAATTGCTGTTTGTTGTAAACTATATAAGCTACTTCATCACAAAACAATCAAACAGGACGTTCCTGGAGCTAGGTTAGGTCAGCAAAACATACGGCACATCTTTATAGGCTCACCAGAATATCTTTTTAACCACTAACCCACGTCTTAAAAGCAAGCAATATGGTCCATGTGTACTTACACTCAGATAGGTTACTTCAGGACCGATGTGTAGGGTTGGTAGGGGCTTGGAACGTGATTGAGAACTGACATGGTGTTAAAGACAGATTCCTGTGGTCAAACAGTTATGGATAAAAATAGCTCCTTGTTTAGAAATGGTGCAAGGCTAAATAGGCCTTGTGAATAATTTTACTGCAATTTAATTACAGTAAAAACAATTGCAGCCACAGAAAAGAACCCATCTCTGAAAATATTTGTAAAATAAGCAAAGTAGTACATTGTGCTAAGAACTGTAACTTTAAGGTTGAATTAACATTAGTGTTCTTTCTCTGAGGACCTAAGGTACATCTGCTATTGTGTTTCATAACCAGGATCTTTAGTTTAACTGTGTGGGATGGAATATTTCTAAAGTGCAAGTGTTACCACAGTTTCATGCATCTTGTTTCTTGTTAGAAGTGACAATTGTAATAGTGGATTTCAAAAGCCTTCTGAAATTTTAGCTGAAGGATAATCATTACCCCAGGTGTCCCAGCCCCAACGTGCGGAAGGTCAAGTGGGCCTGTGTGTAATACCTGGACTTCAGTAGCCAGTAAGAAAGTTGGAAGAAATTCCTGGCGTGGTAACAATTGGTTCTGTCAGCTTAGTTTACCTACCAGTCATATCTAATAACATGTTTTCCACAATTGCTTTATTGTAATGTGGGGAAGAAGTGTCATGTGCAGCTGAGCAACCTCAATACTGCGTACACTTAGGTCTCCCAAGGGCAGTTACTGCTTCATTAAAATTGTGGCAATAATATAATATTACTACGAGAGCTCGCTAGCTTATTCAAGGAACATTGCATTAATATAACTGGTTACAACATGGTTAGCTCCTCTTGTAATAGGATTATTCAGAGATTCTTTGGAGCTCGATTTGTAAATGAATTGCGCTAGCAATGTCAGGATTGTGGGTAGGGGTGTTGCAATATACTGATATTGACGATAACATTGGTATTCATTAATGGAATATGGATATCATGTTAATGGTACACACGATCATATCATATACACTAGGCAAAACTTGAGTTGTATTTTTCCAAAAAACCCTCTCTGTTTTTCAAATACCTTTTTCATGTCACTTATAGACAAACAATGCATTTGCTTTAACAAGGAGAGTGGACCTATGCACTGGCATAGAAATACAGTGGGGAGAACAAGTATTTGATACACTGCTGATTTTGCAGGTTTTCCTACTTACAAATCATGTAGTGGTCTGTAATTTTATCATAGGTACATTTCAACTGTGAGAAATGGAATCTAAAACAAAACACCGGAAAATCACATTGTATGATTTTTTTAAAGAATTTATTTGCATTTTATTGCATCGGTTACGTATTTGATACATCAGAAAAGCAGAACTTAATATTTGGTACAGAAACCTTTGTTTGCAATTACAGAGATCATACGTGTCCTGTAATTCTTGCCCAGGTATGCACAAACTGCGGCAGGGATTTTGGCCTACTCCTCCATTCAGGCCTTCTCCAGATCCTTCAGGTTTCAGGGCTGTCGCTGGGCAGTACGGACATTCAGCTCCCTCCAAAGGTTTTCTATTGGGTTCAGGTCTGGAGACTGGCAAGGCCACTCCAGGACCTTGAGATGCTTCTTAGGGAGCCTCTCCTTAGTTGACCTGGCTGTGTGTTTTGGGTCGTTATCATGCTGGAAGACCCAGCCACGACCCATCTTCAATACTCTTACTGAGGGAAGGAGGTTGTTGGCCCAGATCTTGCGATATATGGCCCCATCCATCCTCCCCTCAATACGGTGCAGTCGTCCTGTCCCCTTTGCAGAAAAGCATCCCCAAAGAATGATGTTTCCACCTCCATGCTTCACGATTGGGATGGTATTCTTGGGGTTGTACTCATCCTTCTTCTTCCTCCAAACACGGTGAGTGGAGTTTAGACCAAAAAGCTCTATTTTTGTCTCTTCAGACCACATGACCTCCCATTCCTCCTCTGGATCATCCAGATGGTCATTGGCAAACTTCAGACGGGCCTGGACATGCGCTTGCTTGAGCAGGGAGACCTTGCATGCGTTGCAGGATTTTAATCCATGATGGCGTAGTGTTACTAATGGTTTTCTTTGAGACTGTGGTCCCAGCTCTCTTCAGGTCTTTGACCAGGTCCTGCCGTGTAGTTCTGGGCTGATCCCTCACCTTCCTCATGATCATTGATGCCCTACGAGGTGAGATCTTGCATGGAGCCCCAGACCGAGGGAGATTGACCATCATTTTGAACTTCTTCCTTTTTCTAATAATTGTGCCTTGTTGTTGTTGCCTTCTCACCAAGCTGCTTGCCTATTGTCCTGTAGGCCATCCCAGCTTGTGCGGGTGTACAATTTTATGTTGGTGTCTGTTTGAGTGTGTGGACAAGTGTCTTATACAGGTAACGAGTTCAAACAGGAGGGCTTCTTAAAGAAAAACATGTCTATGAGAGCCGGAATTCTTACTGGTTGGTAGGTGATCAAAAACGGGTAATAAAATGCAAATTAATTATTTACAATTCATACAATGTGATTTTCTGGATTTTTGTTTTAGTTTCTGTCTCTCACAGTTGACGTGTACGTATGGTAGAAATTACAGACCTCTACATGCTTTGTAACCAGGAAAACCTGCAAAATCAGCAGTGTATCAAATACTTGTTCTCCCCACTGTAAACGTTTTAGCCCCACTAGAACCCCTGGAGAGATCCGCAAAGACGTGCCATGTTTTTAGGCTATTTACATGGATAAAGGATGTTGTATTTTTCCCGAAACTCCTCTCGGTTTTTCCATAGCTTATTCATGGACCTATCTATGCATGTGCTTAAACTATGAGTCTGCACCTATACACTAGTTTGAGTTTGAATTAAGTGCCTTTTCATAGCCTATTCACTAGGTGAACATGTTTTTGTATTTTTCCCAAAACTCCTATGTTAGGCTTGTGGAGTTTTTGTTTAGCAGTTCATTTGATTGCCTTTTCACTATCCATTAATTGTAATTGATCTTTTTGTATGCTTTTATTTTTGGATTTGTAGAGTTATGGTTACAGACTCTCCACTTCCACTCATATTTTTAGTGTAATTCATTTGCCATAAAATGAGGGGAAAACACATTGAATGAGGTTGAAGATGTATTTGGCTTATATAATTATTTTAAATGTTATATTGATACCACGATAATATCATTTCCGTGAATTCTTTTGGCCATGATAATTGTGTGCTGAAAATCTGATATTGTGTCAGCCCTAGTTTTGTGTTCAAATATGACAGTATGAACATTCTGTTGCTCTGGAAAAGTGTCTAGTTAATAATTTAAATGTGAAAATATAGTGGCTGGTTCTTGGTAGACAAGAGGTAAAGTGGTTGTATCTTCAAATATAAGAAACGTCACATTTTAAGTGAAGATGACAAGTACTTTACTGAGTAATGTCTGTCATTCCCATAGAATAATAGTCATTCTCGCATAGGCACATTTTAATGTTGTTGAAGACCATATTTGTGCTGTGCTTATTAGCCTAGGACTAGGTTAGTTGAAGGGGAGCATTTCTGAAACGTTGCCTTTGCGCCTCGGATTGATCATCCATTGCTGTTCTGTAACGTTTTGTCTTTTGTGGTTTGGTCCCAGGTGCTGTTGGCAGCGGCGGTGTGCACCAAGGCTGGCAAGGCCATAGTTTCGCGGCAGTTTGTGGAGATGACGCGGACGCGCGTTGAGGGTCTGTTGGCTGCCTTCCCCAAGCTGATGAACACGGGCAAGCAGCACACATTTGTGGAGACGGAGAGCGTGCGCTATGTCTACCAGCCCCTGGAGAAACTCTATATGGTGCTCGTCACCACCAAGAACAGCAACATCCTGGAAGACCTGGAGACTCTACGGCTCTTCTCACGTGTGGTATGACACATTTCTGAATACCACCACACATACACAAGTATCCTTAATCACCAGCCAACAGCAAAAACATTCTCTCAGACACACCACACTATGTAAAAAGAGTGCTAAGTTATGAATAAACGTTTCTTAGCTTTACATTTGCCTAAACATAGCTTCTTTTTTTAAAGGCTAAAGTATTCTTAAGATTTTTTCTTTAACTTTTACCACTGTAATGTGCTTCTTGAGTAGAATACGTATAAACAATGCTTGAGCACAGACACCCGTGGCACTAAAATGTTTCAAGTTATCCAAAAAATATTCTGAAAGGTTGCACTTATGTTTGTTATAGTCTACAATGAGTGTACATACTTTTTGTAACTCCCTATAAGGTATACAGTACCAGTCAAATGTTTGGACACCTACTCATTAAAGGGTATTTCATTATTTTTACAATTTTCTTAATTGTCAAATGATAGTGAAGACATCAAAACTATGAAATAACACATGGAATCATGTAGTGTCCAAAATATACTTAAACAGACCAAAACACATTTTTCATTGCCGATCATTCTAAGTAGCCACCCTGTGCACATTCTTTGCATTCTCTCAACGAGCTTCATAAGGTAGCTACATGAAATGCATTTCAATTAACCTTTGTGCATTATTAAAAGTTAATTTGTGGAATTTCTTAATGCATTTGTGCTAGTCATTAAATGTGTTGTGACTAGGTGGGGTTGATATACAGAATACCATCATTATATCTGTACTGTAGTAGTCCATTGTATGGCAAGAACATGAAGAAAATAATTTACATTATTACTTGAAAACAGGATGGTCAGTCAGTCCAGAAAATAATTTCCTCATGTGCAATTCCAAAAACCATAAAGCACTATGATGAAAATGGATTTCATGAGGACTGCCCTAGAAAAAGAAGACCTAGAGTTCCCCCTGCTGCTGAGGATAAGTTCATTAGAATTACCAGCCCCAGAAATCAGCCTCCATCTCAAATTGCAGCCCCAATAAATGCTTTACAAAGGTCAAATAAGACACATTTCAACATCAACTGTTCTGAACAGTCTGTGTGAATAATGCCTTTATGGTCCAATTGCTGCGAAGAAACTGTTACTGAAGGGTACCAATAAGACAAGACATGCTTGGTCCAAGTACGATGACAAAGTGACATTTGACTAATGGCAATCGGTCATTTGGTCTAAAGTCCTGTTTGAGATTTTTGGTTCCAACTACTGTGTCTTTCAGAGATGCAGAGGGGGTGAACGGATGATCTCTGCATTTGTAGTTCTCACCTTGAATGGAGGACACCGTGGGATGTTGTGGGGTTTCTTTGCTCATGACACTCTGTGATTTATTTAGAACTGAATTCCTGCTCAACTCGCATGGCTGCCACAGCATTCTGCAGCGATACACCATCCCATCTGGTTTGTGCCTAGTGGGACTATTATTTGTTTTTAAACAGGACAATTACCCAAAACAAACCTACAGACTATTGTCTGGTTCACCAAGAAATACATGAATGGTTCTCGCACGGAATAGTCTTAATTTCTCAGTACAAGAATAGACTGACGAGTTTCTGACAAAAGTTATTTGTTTCTGGCCATTCTGAGCCAGTAATCAAACCCACAGTTGCTGTAGCTCTATCTACTTAACTAGTCTAAAAAAAGGCCAGTTTTATTGCTTTTTAAATCACTATTTTCAGCTGTGCTAACACAATTGCCAAAATAGCCTTTCAAAATGATAAAGTTGCATTAGCAAACACAACATGCCTATGGGACACAGGAGTGATTGTTGTCACTAATGGGCCTATATACACTCTATGTAGATATTCCAATAATAATCAGCTCTTTACGGCTTCAATAATCATTTACAGCATGTGTCTACACTAAAATGTTTGGTATAGACAACAATGTTTCTTTCGAGAACAAGGACATATCTATCTGACCTCAAAACATTTGCATGGTAGTTTGTGCATTGGTTCTTGTAGTATATCCCGAAATGCAGGTTAGTTTAAATGTTTGTTAACTAAGTTAATGTAAACGGACAGTATATAGTCCATTAACAACATTCTAATTTCTGGAAATGTCTGGAACAGGGACATCAGTTTGTTACTCTTTCAACCAAATTAACCCCCCACCATCTTTAACAGGAGTTGAGCTTGGGAGGGATGTGAGCATAATGTCTTTGTGTCTCAGATCCCAGAGTACTGTCGTGTGCTGGAGGAAGGGGAGATCTCTGACCACTGTTTTGACCTGATCTTTGCCTTTGATGAGATTGTGGCGCTGGGCTACAGGGAGAACGTCAATCTGGCCCAGATCAGAACCTTCACAGAGATGGACTCTCATGAGGAGAAGGTTTTCCGCGCTGTCCGAGAGGTGAGCGTATAACTGAGAACCCATTCTGAGCCAGCTAGTGTGAATGAGCTATTTTTGTGTCTGTACAACTGCGTTTTCCAGATTAACGCTGTGATTTAATGTCGCTTGTTACTTTATCGCTATTGATTTCTAATAAAATTAACAGGAGCATCTGAAATTATCATCTTTAGGTTACGACAGCAGAATGTCTGAATTTGACCGTCTAGACAAAAGGTTTCCAAATCTCAAAGTCTCTCTCCCTCTCAGACTCAAGAGCGTGAGGCTAAAGCTGAGATGAGGAGAAAGGCCAAGGAGCTGCAGCAGGCCAGGCGTGACGCCGACCGCTCTGGGAAGAAGTCTCCAGGTTTCTCCGGCGGGTTCGGAAGCATTTCCAGCAGCAGCAACGCCACCATCATCACTGACACCCTCATGGAGCCAGAGAAACCCAAAGCCTCACCCATCCCTGCTAGGTGCCCCCATACATTTTGAACCTGGTGCTAACCACGCTGTCCCAACAGACCCTGGTGTCACTTGGAAATACCACAAATGTGGAAGGGAATTGTCAGTGGAATATGAATGTTTTTGGCCCTCTTCTTCAACGGTTGGGTATTCCTCCACAGGGCTAGTGGTCCCAGTAAGGCCCTGAAGTTGAGTGCCAGAGGGAAGGAGGTTGACGACTTTGTGGACAAGCTCAAGTCTGAGGGGCAGGTCATCATGCCCAGCACAGGAAAGAGGCCCACAGAAGCATCCAAATCCATGCCATCACCAGTTAATACCGAGAGGTGGGTTTACGTTTACCTCACTAATTCTCAGATGATACATCCAGTGGTTAGTTTGATCAAATTGTTAAAATCTGCTCTTGGTTTTTTGCTACTTGGTTTTTCATTATTCTCTCCCGGCCTTTTATTTTGAAAATGTTGATTACGTCAACATGGTTGTCATTGCCTTTGTATTAATCGATGCAATGGTCGATATGCATGTTGGCGGAACTTCAAACCTCTGACTTCCCTCTACCTTCCAGTGTGCATCTCCGCTGTGAGGAGAAGATCAGCCTTACCTGCGGGAGAGACGGAGGGCTGCAGAACATGGAGGTCCTGGGCATGATCACCCTCCGGGTGGCCGATGAAAAGAACGGACGCATCCGGCTCACCATCAACAACGGAGACAAGAAGGGGGTCCAGTTGCAGGTAAGTTCCAGATACTGTCATTGGACTGAGCCTACGGGCGAAGTTGTCAACAGTTGCCAACTTCAATTTGGCTGGTGTTTATCAAGATTGTGGTTTTGGCTGTTGGTGTCAATTGCTTTGGGTGCTGCATTGCGCCATATTTTATGCTGTGGGAGTTGTTTTTAATTAATTTACTCCCACCCTGCTCCATCCAGACCCATCCCAACGTGGATAAAAAGCTTTTTACCACAGATTCAGTGCTGGGCCTTAAGAACCCGGACAAGTCCTTCCCTCTGAACAATGATGTGGGTGTTCTCAAATGGAGGCTACAGACTACGGATGAGACCCTTATACCACTAACGAGTCAGTATTTTATACTGTCATTTATTTTATGTTTGGTTTATAACCAGGTTTTTATACCTATTATATAAATAGTTTTTTACGGTTTATCTTTCTTTAGTTGTGGGGCTGTATTCACACAATATCTAAAAGTAGCTCCACAACAAGCTAAAAGTAGCTCCTAACTTGCTGATTTAGGAGTAACTCTTGAGTGTTTTTTTTTTTTTTTTTTTTTTTTAAATGGGCATGTCATTCCTAACAGGACTCCAACATTTTGGTCTTAGAATTTTTCAGAAAGCGTTTTTGCACTAAAATCAGCTCTTAAATCTGGGAAATGTTAATCAGATTAGTCAAGAGGACTCTTAAGTCACTAAAACCAAGTAACAAACAATCCAAAATGGCTGCCGCTGGGAATCCGCCTCATAATCAGGTTGACGTTTCAGAAACATTTATTGATACTGAGCTTTTAACGAGGTATCGCCTTAATCACAAGGGTTTTATGATCATAGTAGAGCTAGTCAGGGATGTTGTCTCTTCACCAACAAACAGAAACAACCCTATATCATTAACAGTCAAGGCTGTCAACTCTAGGCTACTTGGCCAAAGGGAAAAGGCAGCTATGCCGCACAGATGAACTACGTATATTCAGTCATCTGTCAGTACAATATTACATCAAATAATACATGCCCTCCTCAGATCCCATATCATGCGACCAGTCATTAGAATTTATTAGGTTTGGGTACTGAATGATTAGGGTCGGGTACAGACCTCTGTACTTTTAAGGGTCCCAACTGAATTATGTCAGTACTACCGAGTGTCAGTTCACGTAAAATGAATCAGTACCAAATGTCAGCACCTGAGAGCCAGACTGAGAGAGTAGAGAGAAAGAGCGAGCCAGCCTGAGCGAGCGAGGGAGCCAGCCTGAGCGAGCGAGGGAGCCAGCCTGAGCGAGCGAGGGAGCCAGCCTGAGCGAGCGAGGGAGCCAGCCTGAGCGAGCGAGGGAGCCAGCCTGAGCGAGCGAGCCAGCCAGCCTGAGCGAGCGAGCCAGCCAGCCTGAGCGAGCGAGGGAGCCAGCCTGAGCGAGCGAGCGAGCGAGCGAGCCAGCCAGCCTGAGCGAGCGAGCCAGCCAGCCTGAGCGAGCGAGCCAGCCAGCCTGAGCGAGCGAGCCAGCCAGCCTGAGCGAGCGAGCCAGCCAGCCAGCCTGAGCGAGCCAGCCAGCCAGCCAGCCTGAGCGAGCCAGCCAGCCAGCCAGCC
>JACXGJ010007110.1:0-31689 GCA_016801105.1 Esox niger | reverse complement strand
AAAATTTAAGCAACCAAAAGCTAGTATTTAATCGCAAACCTTGCATGCAATAACAGCAGAGAGTCTGTGAGACTTCGACATTTAACTTTCGGTATTGTCTTAATATCATTGAGATGCTTTGCCAAACGTTCACTGCAGCCAATTTGAACTGTTGCTTGTTCTTTGGGAGTTTCTGATTTCAGCAAGTGTCGCCTCTTCAGCAAGTAAAACCGATATTAATTTGGATCAATAGATTGACTTGGCCAGTCTTAAACTTTCCACTGTTGGAAATGAGAACACACCACAGGACTTACTTGTGTGTTGATTGGTGTGCCCAAGCTGTTTGTCTGTTTTGAGTATTGCTTGCTGGGGATAGTTTTCAATAATTCTTTGTCGGTTTAATAATGATTTGTGGAATGGTAGGTTTCCACCCACTTTACACACCTGGATTTTGGGCAATTTCTTCCATTTGCCCTTGGTGTTCTACTGAAGCCACTTCAGCATTGTCTTGACTTTGTGCTTTGGATTGTATTTATGTTAAAAGCTGAATATTTGCCCCAGTTTGAGGTCCATTGCAGTCTCAACCTGTTCCAGGTTTTCATCAAGTACTCTCCTTTGTTTTGCTCTTTTCATCCTTTTTTAATGCTGAGCAGTCTGAGAATCACCATAACGTAATGCTTTTACAACCATGCTTCACCATAGAATTGGCATTACCCAGGTGACATGCAGTAACTTTTTTGCGCTTGGCATTCAGGCCAAATAATTGAATTTTGGTCTTCGGCAGAGAATATTTTTCCTCATGCTCTGAATCCTCCAAGAGGCATGTCATGTCCCTTTTACTCCGAAGAGTCTTCCGTCTAGCCATTGTAATTAATGGAGTGCTGCAGATATGGTTGTCTTTCTGGCAGGTTCTACCCTCACTTAAGAGGAACTCTAAAGTTCTGTGGCCACTGGGTTCTTGCTCACCTCTCTGACCACGGCCCTTTTTGCCCGGTAGTTAGTTTTGCTGGATGGCCTGCTCTACGAAGCTTTGTTAGTGCTAAACATCTGTCATTACACATTGATGGAGCCCACTGCTCCTGGGAACTTTCAATGCTTAAAAAACATTTTTACTGCCTGGAAAATATTTAAGGGAACGAATCAAAGCTCATGCCAACTTCTGTTTGAATAGTGCACTATTAACTGGCTTCTGTCCAGACCAACACTGCTCTCCCTCACTGTGTTGCACTATGTGAGTTATGTCAGCTAAGCTAGCAGCCCCCCCATGCATTTGGTCAAACCCCCCCCCCCCCCAATTTCCACTATCTTTACCCTCGCCCCTAAACTAAGTTTAATATCTATTTGATGCGGTTACAAGGTCCGAGTTGGGATGTTCCAAAAATCCTTTTTAGATGTCTGTCCACACCAAAAATCTAATTATGATTTGTGGGAGCAACGTTGTTTTTGTTAAGTAGAGTAATTTCTTTTTTGTTTCCAGTTGTTTCTTGTCATGTTCTTAAGCCATACATTTCTGCTGTGTTGACGGTTATTCAGTAGGCCTGTATTTTTTACATGCCTTGTACAAGAACATGTTTTTGTGTCTTGTTTCCTCAGCTTCTGGATTTTCCAGCAATGACAGTTACTTCTATGCTGCCATTGTTGCAGTGATAGCTGTTCATGTGATCTTGGCCTTCTTTGTATATGTTGCATGGAATGAAGGCTCAAGTCAGACAAGAGAGGGCAAGCAGGACTAGGAGAAGCAGGCTGTTTTTACTGACCTGCAGAGGACAACCACATCAATGCCACCACACACATAGAAGACCGTGACACTGTGCTGCAGTGGATGGTTGCCATAGTTCAGGATTTATGTGCTTGGAGAGACCGGAAACTATGCAATGTGGTGGTCAGTGGACATAGTTCAATGTCCCAATGTGTTTGTCAAGTTGTACCTGTTAAAAGAGAAGGTGCAGTTGTTAAATTACCTATCCTGTTATCTAGTTTTTGGCATTAAGTCAAAAACATTGTATTTTGGTGAGTATTTCTATGGTATATGCTGCCAAAGTAATGGATTGTGATTCATTCTCTGTACTGTAAATGCTTTATAGAACTGCTGTGGTTTTGCATCATAGGATGCATGCTGGTAAACATCTAAATATTGAATGAAGTCAGAGCTTGATAATAATGCACTTCCTAAATCCATTTGAAATGTTCATGTTTGTGTTTTTTCCTTTTTAATGTGTTTATCTCACATATTCTGTCAGTGATTTGCACTTTCTAGTTTGATCTCCCAAGGCTCCTGACAAGTTGTATTTAGTTTGTTTTCACCAAAATTAATTTCTGAATGATAAATGGATTACCTATTAAGTTGTTTGTTTTTATTGATAAAACAGGGAGAGAACTCACTTTTGCCATACTTTTGTCTCCACCCATCAAACTGATGCCATCTAACCGCTCCCAAAAATGTTTTCAGTGTTACATTTTCAACAAAGCGTTCCTCTTAGATTTGCAATTGTAAAATAATGCAAAAATACTCTTAGTCCAAGCAGCAAATAATGCTGTGCACCATCAGGATAAAATGGCAGTTTTCAGAGAATTTACAACATAGAACATGTCTGGGGTCTGACAGGAAACCTAGCATAAAACCATTGACTGGTCTAGTAATCTTTTGAATGTTATAGGGTTCCCAACCTAGGGGGCACACCCACAATTTGGGTAGATTTTTTTTTCATCACATCAATCTTTAAAAATGATGTGTGATGAATGAGGCTAGAAACAAGATCTGAAGTGCCACAGGAAGATGCCACTTACATTTAAAAGCTGATTTTATAAAACAAATCAGGTTTAATATTATTATTTAAAGTTCTAAGAGTTGCTATACTTACAAATGGATGTTGGATCTGATGTGTCACTAATTGGATTTGTGACCTAAACAAATTGCAAATATTATAATCATATTTTGTTTTTTAATTCCATTTTAAAATGTACTTTTTACAGTTTGTGACTTATGTAAGTGTACATTAAACATTGTTGGGGTGTTGTTAATGCCAAATATGGGGACCCATAGGTATATGAGCATACAATTTGCAACTACTGATTACAATCATACACAGCTTACCAATGAATCGTAATTTAGCATGACAATTCATTTTTCATTAAATTGTATTCATCTTTGATTGCTCCATGCATAGACAACACAGGTACAGTTTTACACACAATTTTCTCCTTCATATCAATGTATTTTAAACATAACCTAAAAGTTCACTCCAACCATACTGCAGACAGTAGAACCAAACCAAATCTTTTTTTTTTTCTTGGGTAGTCTCCCACTGTAACACTATGAACATTTGATTGCTATTGGAGTACTTTGTTTGACTGCAATATATTTTTGAAATGTCTTAAATAATACATTATTAATTAAAATGGTGCAGCATAATACCCCAAATAATAATAGTGTTCTGTATATGGCACGTTATGTGACCTAATAACCTGATGGTGACCAGTCATAAGATGACCATGGATGGGTTAAGTAATATATGTGGTAAAGGGTGCAAAAGAATGTAGGCTGGGGGATGGAAGAGGGATTTGACATACAACCAGACACTCAAAGTTGATTTTTATCAATTATTTGTCATGATATATTTATTGAGAGGCTGACTGTGTGGGTACTTAAGTCTGATTAACAGCACTGTGGAAAAGTCTTAGGCCACCAGAGATGAACAAAAAGGTATTGTTTATTTGTTTGGAAAAACACTATAACATTTAAATTGTGCAAACCCACAGTTGAAGCCACAGGCCTGGTGGCTGATCTGAAAAAATCAAGAAGCAACTTTTTGGTGTGTATTTTTCCAGAAACAAAAACGTTCTCAATTTCAACATTTGATATGTTGTCTTTGTATGATTGTCTATTCAATTTAGGGATTAAATGATTTGCACATCATTGCATTCTGTTTTTATTTACATTTCACACAGAGCCCCAACTTTTGAAAACAGAGTTGTGAATGAACAATAGAAAAGAACAAAGAAGAAGAACTTGTCTGAGACCAAGCCAAATCCAATTGAGCATGCAGTGACTAATGGTATCATTAACCAAAATATACATTGTGAGTAATGAGGCTGTCCCATATAAATCATTTGGAAGCCATTGAAGAGCATCTTCTAAATTACTAAAATGTAAGTAATCCATTTCAATGTAGCAAGGATAGTGAAATGAATGTAGCATATATTGCAAAAGCCAGAAATGCATATAATTTAGAGCAACCAAAGAAAATGTTCAAATATTACACACTCATAAAAAGGTAATGTTGTTATGGTTGAGTTTTTATCCAAAAATCAGCACTGATTCTGGAAAGTCCCACAATGCCTTTGTGGTCAGAGTCACACGGTGGGGGAAAACATTTAAAGCATGTTGTCATCAATATATATATAAAATAAATTACAAGATGCAGTTAATGTGTGTTTGTCATAAAACATTATAAAGAAGTCTCATTATGATCAAGTAACATTTCTAACAGGCTGCTAAAGTTTACAGGATGATAGCCTAACACCTCTGATTCCAGTGTACTAAGACAGTGCTATCAATCAATCAATCAATCACATTTATTTTATAAAGCCCTTTTTACATCAGCAGTTGTCACAAAGTGCTTTCACAAAACACCCGGCCTTAAACCCCAGGGAGCAAACAACAATAGTGATGAACTAGTATACTGTGCCAAAAACTTTTGGGCAGCCCGAACTCTCTGTAAACCAACATTATAAAAGGGCATTAGAACCTGGTTTGCTGGTTAAATTTTAGATACAGCTGCAATTTTTTAAAATGTTTTATCAAAAAACAATACCAGACAGCAACAAGTCACATCACTGCTCAACTCTTGACTGGTCAACAGCGTGTGAAAGAAGCTCCAAGGTAGTTTTATTATTTGCGAGCCCTGCTGTTTGTGTATAAGTTAACCATGTATAGACAAAGATACTGGCATCTAAAAGAATGCCTACCTGCATCTCAAAAAATACATTGCTCAAAAAAATTTTGGGAACATGGAGTCATCACAGTAAAACATCAAATCAATAAAACTTCAAGAATATCAATCTGTCCAGTTAGGAAGCAATGTAACCTGTTTTGGTGCAAATAAGTGACAACAGGTGCACTGGAGAGGCAACAGCAAGACAACCCCTCAAAACGGAATGGATTTGCAGGTGGTGGCCACAGAGAATTGTGCTCTCCTTATCCTTCCTGACTAATTCTTCTCTAGTTTTGCATTTTGCTATTATCTGTCACTACTGGTAGCATTTTGCGGTATCTGCCATTCAGGTCCTCCAGGATGGTACATCCACACGTGCCATCGCAATAATGTTTGCTATGTCTCCTAGTACAGGATCAAAAGCATGGAGAAGAAACCAGGAGACTGTCCGTTACACGAGGGGTTACACGAGGGGTGTTGAACAGGGCAGTAGAAGGGCATCAACCCAACAGCAGGAGCGGTATCTGCTCCTTTGTGTAAGGAGGAACAGGAGGTGCACTGCCAGAGCCCTACAAAATTACCTCCAGTGGGCTACTCGTGTGCATGTTTCTGACCAAACTGTCTGAAACAGACTCCATGAGGGTGGCATGAGGGCCTGATGTCCTAGAGTGGGACCTGTGCTTGAAGCCCAGCACCGTGCAGCTCGATTTGCTTTCATCAGAGAATACCACAATTGGCAGGTCCACCATTGGCACCTCCTTCTCTTCACAGACGAAAGCAGGTTCACACTGAGAACAACTGACAGACGTAAAAGAGTCGACGCTGTGGTGAATTTTATGCTGCCTGGAACATCATCTAGCGTGACGGGCTGGTGGTGGGTCAGTGATGGTCTGGGGAGGCATATCCTTGGAGGGTCACACAGACCTCCACATGCAAGCCAACAGTTCTCTGACAGCTATTAGGTACCGGGATGAAATCGACAGACCTTTCGCTGGTGCAGTTGGCCCTGGGTTCCTGGTGCTGGACAAAGACCGGCCTCATGTGACCAGTGTATAGGCTGTGCCTGGATGATGAAGGCTTTGATGCCATTGACTGGCCCTCACGTTCCCCATACTTGAATGCAATTGAAAACCACAGGGACGTTATGTGTCAGTTCATTTGACGCTGACTTCAGGAGTTCATTGATGCCCTGATCCAGGTCTTGGAGTAGATCCCCAAGATACCATCTGCCATTTCATCAGGAGCATGCCCAGACTTTGTTGGGAGTGTATATAGGCATGTGGGGGCCATACACACTATTGAGTCACATTATGAGGTTTCCTAATGATATTCACACAAGTTGGAACAGCCTCTGATTTCAATTGTTTACTTAGATTTTCGGTGTGAGTTTGAATCCAGCCCTCAATCAGGTGCTGATTTTGGTTTCCATTTACCGTTGTTACGTCATTTCTTCTCAACAAATTACACATTGTACAGTAAAGATTTTGATCTATAATATATTTCCTTCACCGAGACGCGATGTGTGATTTAAGTGTTCCCTTAATTTTTTTGAGCAGTGTAATTACAAGGAAGTGATCTGCCCAAGTGGTTGTAGCCAGTTGTAGCGTAGATATTTCAGAAACGTACTGGTTATGAATGTTACCAATGATGAATATGCACACAGTGGAATCATGCTAGCAATTAAATCAAAAGGCTAGAAGTCGCTCTTGAAAAAATTATATGCTGAAGTAATATGAAAGTTTAATACTTTCTGAAACGAGTGAAAAAATAAAACCACTGAGCCATTCAACATTGCGATATGAGCATAAAACTTGAGCAATGGGCATGGGGTTGTATTTTCAAAGTGTTAGGTATGTAACCTTTTAGTTTAGATAAGTTACCAACTTCTGATGTAAAATGTTACCATACACAGCCTCAGACCCGCGTTTGGTTCCATATTAACCATCACTACGGAATCAAAGTCGGCATTGTATTTTACTGTTTTCCAATGTGCTCGGAAGCTATCTCTAAAACGCTGGTGGACTTGGGACTATTTGCACTGTTTTAACTTATTAAATTAGCCCAAGACTAGCCAGGACACGATTTTTTTTGGGTCGTTTTTACCCCTTAAATTGCCCCTTAAATTAACTATGATATAACTACCAGATGTGTTAACTAATGGGTACCTACTAACAACCGTCATTTTACATATTAGTGAAGCTTGCCAATCTTAGAATTTTTTTTTTTTTAAAGAAAAGGCATAGCTTGCTTTAATTACAAACGCTACTCAACCCAACTTCAGGAAATTCTGAACTTCTAATTTATGTTATATGAAGATTGCGGTCCGGCTGGCTTCTTGTATTCACTGTAGCACCTTTTGTGGTTATACTACGCAAGACTGAGGTGAAGACTGAAGTTAGTTTTGTGTTCAAAATTCGGACATTGATCGTCAATACCTCAACAACAGCAATTACATATTCTGAATCTGCTGGCTATAGCGATCAAGCAAGAACCCTTGTTTTCCTATATCGGCTTCATATTTATCTTTCAGAGTCGAAAAGAACGTGCATTACTGCATTACTACGATGCGAGGGTTAAGGCACCGTCTTAAAGGTGCACCATTATATGGTCATGTTAATGAAAAACGAGAGTGGCTAATGTAAATGTCAAAAGAAACCAACCAATATAGCTTCAGGGACAACTGCTCTACGATCAACATCCTACCATCCACAATTATTAATAGTTTTAAAATCAATTTTCCATCAAAACTGCTCAATAGCTTGTACCTAGTAAAAATTATATAGAACCAACTGAAATAGCTCTAGGGACAACTGCGCTCCCATAAAATTTTCAAATTATTAATGGTTTATAAAGCATTATTCAATAAAGGCTCAACAGCTTGAACCCATTGAAACCTATATGAAAATAACAAAATGAGAGCTTCAGGGAGAGCTCATCTACCACCAACAATGTTTAGTGGAAAAATAGCCAAAATAAAGGATGTTGATAGCAGAGCAGCTCTCCCTAAAGCTCTATCAGTTGATTATTTTCATATAAGTTTTATTGGGCATTTTTGACGTAAAAATATTTTTGAAACTAGTAATAATTAACCAAATTGAAATGAAAAATTGTAAAACTGAAAGATGTTGATGGTAGAACATCTTTCCCTGAATTAATATCAGTCGTTTATTTACGTATGTTTATTTGGGTTTGAGCTATTTTGATGGAAAGATGCTTTAAAAAGTATGAACAATTTCCATAATTTAAAAATTGTAAAACTAAAGGGTGTTGATGGTGGAGCAGCTGTCACTGAAGCTACAGTGGATATAAAAATCTACACACCCCTGTCATAATGCCAGGTGTTTGTGGTGTAAAAAAATTGACAGGCGACATAATAAATCATGTCAGAACTCTTTCCACCTTTAATGTGACCTATAACGTGGACAATTAAAGTGAAAAACAAACTGAAATCTTTGAGAGGAAAAATCTCACAATAACCTGGTTGCATAAGTGTGCACACCCTTTAACTAAAACTTTGTTGAAGCACCTTTTGATTTCATTACACCAATTATGGCCAAAAAGTTCAACCTTGGTTTCATCAGCCCATAACACATTTTCCCACATGCTTTTGGAAGACTTGATGTTTGTTTTTGCAAACTTCAGCTGGGCATGAATGTTTTTCTTTTTAAGAAAAGGCTTCCATCTTGCTACCCTACCCTATAGCCTATTCATATGAAGAATACGGGAGATTGTTGTCACATGTAGCACACCGCCAGTACTTGCCAGAAATTCCTGCAGCTCCTTTAATGTTGCTGTAGGCTTCTTGGAAGCCTCCCCGATCAGTTCTCTTCATCAATTTTGGAGGGACGTCCAGTTCTTGGTAATGTCTCTGTTGTATCAGATTTTCTCTACTTGATGATGACTGTCTTCACTGTGTTCCATGGTATAACTAATGCTTTGGAAATTATTTTGTATCCTTCTCCTGACTGATATATTTTAACAATGAGATCCCTCTGATGCTTTGGAAGCTCTCTGCGGACCATGGTTTTTGCTCTGACATACAACTAAGTATATGTCAGGAAAATCCTATTGGAACAGCTCAACTTTATTTGTGATTGATCAGTCACTTTAAATGATGGCAGGTGTGTAATGACTTCTATTTAACATGAGTTTGAATGTGATTGGATAATTCGGGAATACAGCCACATCCCCAGTTGAGGTTGTGCACACTTATGCAACCAGGTTATTTGTTTTTCATTTCCCCCCCTGAAGATTTCAGTTTATTTCATTTGAATTGTTCACATTATAGGTCACATTTAAAGTTCTGACCTGATTTATCTTTGTCTCATTCTTTAACAACACAAAAACCTGGCATTTTAACAGGGGTGTGTAGACTTTTTATATTCACTGTCAGTTGGTTATTTCAACAGATGTTTTTGGTCCAAACTATTGATATTTCTCAGAATTAAAATGTTTTATAGAAGATTAATAATATCCTATATTATAATACTGAATGATGTTCATGGTAGGGCAGTTATCCCTGACAGTCTATTACAAAAGTTACATTGGGTCTGAAGTATTGACCTTTATTTTAATATCAGGAGATAAAATTATTTTTTTACCTTTTTTAATAATGCAATACAACAATTATTTTAATGGTATAGCACCGAATTCTGTGCTCTTTATAGGGGTTTTGATTATTATTATTTTTTTGCAATGCAATTGGCGTTTGTCAGTAAAAAACTACATTCATTATGCAGTTTTAACACGCTCCCTTAATTGAGAATACACGGAGAATCCGCGGTAGACCATACTGTCATGTCCTCTCTTGCAAAATGAACGCAATTGAGAAAACAAAGAGTATTGCTTGTTTGCTATCGCCAGCAGATTGTGAATAAGTATTGCTGTTTTTCTGTCAGGTTTTGTTGATGAGGTACTGACGATCAAAGTCCGAATATTGAATATTAAGCTAACTTTACCGCAGTCTACGAAAGCTATTTAGCCAGCCAATGCTCACTCTTGCTATCACTGTTTTAGGCTGAATACCGTATACAGCAAACGCCTAATTGAGCAAAACTTCCTCTGCTATATGTATTTCACTGAAATAAACCACAACATCTTTTAATGAATACTAATTTACGCCGATACTTTACACGTGAGGACAAACGAGAAACCCAGACCTGTTATTTACGTCTGGACTGCTAAGGCTATTTGCTAATGTCGTTTTAAACGTCCGGGACACAGCTGGGTGGACAGTCAGCCGAATAGTATAGAGGCCGTGAAAACATTAGCAACTGCCGGCGCAACGGGATGCGCAGGGCATTCTCGACAAATAACTGAAAGATTTTGCCCTCCGTCCTGTAGCGAACCCGGATACGACGCTCTTGGTTTGGCCACTCCCTTCACTTCCTTTTAAGGTGCGACGACAGCTATTGATGTAAATTGTGAGGTGTGTGGGTTGGAAAATGAACATCAGCACAGAAATCACTTCGAAGTCTCTCATTGCTAACAGAAACGGTGCCAGTTACATAACATTATTTCATGGTACGAAGTGGAGTGTAAAATCCTTTTTGTATTTTACGGATTGGTCTTTTCAGTTGGAATCGATCCCTTTTTGCGGCTTTACATTAGGTAAGTTCATCCAGGACTTTTACTCCCATAGATCAAGTTCTGAGTGGAGAGAGTGAAATCTGGCTATGATTGATCGAATGTTGAAGTTTTACTGCTATATTGGTGAATGATAATCTACTAACATGTGGCATGTTTGCCTATAGGTTTAGTAATCTAGAATGGCCTATTGTTTTATGTTGCTCTCTATTTATGGTTTTAGTCGTGCATTTATCTATTAAGCAACTTAATATGATTTATGCTTATTTAATATGAGATTATGCATTTGACAGGTTATAGACCAAGGGATTTATTTTAAATATATAGTCCAGGCTTTAGTAAGTGTAAGATACTGCACGTTTCGGATGTGTTGCATACCTTATTCTACTTGGAAATACAGTAGGCTATCCATAAGCTGACCGGTTTATTATTATAGTTTTGGTCTTATGAAGTTAATTTATTCCGAGACAGAAGTATTGAGCAGTAGCGCAGGCCTAAAACATGCTATTTTATGTAGGTTAATCACTAAAAGAAACATTTTTGTTATGCAACTCCAGACTCAAAAAGAAGCATGAGCCGGTTCCAATGACGTCACGACCCAGATTTACTAAAGAAAGGAAATCTATCTAACCCGTGCTGCGCAGTTGTTCTGGGCGTCAGCGGATAATAATTGCGTCGAAAGCTGTTCATCCTTCTTAGAAAATGTAGGCCTGTGATTGCATGATATGACTCATGATTCTCATCCATCATAGTGTAATTGTAAAAAATAAACAGGTGGATATACTGATCGCCGGTCGCGGTGTATAATTAATGTATCCATATTTCCACAATGCCTATTTGCAAAATAAAAATGGTATTACACCTCTTGATGATTGAGGATTCCGGGTCTTCTGAGACAGTATAGCTTTTTAGTTCAGATTAGGCAACCTTAGGAAACCTCGTTTTATTTTTTCCTCAGGTGTATTTGAAGATGGTAACCCCCTGAGGATATGGTTTTGTAGACTACAAAAGTCATCACGTGCAGTACTGTCATACTTAGGCCGAGAGGACAGACAGTAACACGTAAAACATGCACAGGTAAATTGTAAAGCAGACAAAAAAGAAATCATTTAGATGATTATAGTCATTGTATCGTGGTAAAATATCAATAATTCTTCTTGCTTTTTGTGATTGGTAATCCTCTGAAGCAATCAAATGGATGCATTACTGCCTTCCCCATTCAAAATAATATAAAAGAACATTAAACATTTTAAATAATTTAGTCATTACACTGTGTATGGTCATTATTTCATACTGCAGTCATGTGAGCCATTATTCTGAAGTCTTATATTATTTAAGTTTCCATTTGCCTTGTTTGTGACCATGGCAATTCGAGAACTGTTATCCTGATAACATTTTCCAGGAGTCTGTTCTGGATGTTAGTCTATGTTGATGTTTTTGCTCTTTTAAATCTGGTTTGTGATCTGTCTGGTTCCATGTGCTTAGTCTTTTGGAAGCCTCAGTATGCTGAGGTGAAGTAATGGGAAAGTGAGGTAAGGGTGTTTTACTGAGCCAACCTGCTAGGAGCTACATGTTTAACTAAGGGAATATACCGTTTTCCCTCTACTGCCTACCATTTGATTTCTTCACATTTTCATCACTCATGTGCACTTTTCTGTCTGTTTCTCCCTGTCTTTCATCTGCTTGACTTCATGTTTCACAATTCTTCAGGGATATGTCTTGCCTTTCTCTATGACTTCGTCCTAGCAAAGCTTTGTCATTGCTCTGTAGGTCTGTTTGAGAATTGGTTGTAACGGTTGACTGTGTAAAAACATTTTATCCGAAAGAATATGTAAAGCCAGCAATGGTAATTAGTGAAGGGGGAGATGCTATAGGCTTCACTTTCACATTCCTACTGACATATCTTTTTTTAATCAGAAGTGTGTTTAGAATTTTTTTAAATGTTAGATAACTAATGACACGCATGCCTAGTCTCTGATGTTACGGAGCCTGCTGGAGGGAAAGTAGGTTACTGGGCCATGTCCTTCAAGCTTACACTGAAAGCTAGTCAGAATATCACTAGAGCTGTTTAGTGTGACTGGCCATGCACAAATGAATCAAGTCCATGGAATAGGAAAAGCACCTTTCCTATTTTCTGTTACTTTGTTAATGATAGTCAGCAGTTCTCCATGGTTTTGTGAATGTTCAACTCATGACTCTTATCAAACACACAATAAATAAGTGAAACGTGTACTGGAGATGAACAGTGAATAAATTATACCTAGTTTTAAAACCTAGTTTACTGTCAATTTACCCTCCTAATGCAACTGACTTTCTGAAAAAGACTAATCTGAAAAGAGTGTGTCATTGGAGAGTCCAGTTACTAGACGGTGCGGTTTAAGACAAACTTTAATACAAAAAGGTTTTCACTTTGAAAGGGCAGTTTGAGATTGCATAAAATGTTCATTTTGTGAAGTGACCTCTTAGCATTGTGAATCTCAGTTAACCCAGGGTGCATTAAGGAAAATCAGTGAGGATTTTGCCTATTGGATATAAATAATCTCTGATAGTAGTCTATTTACTATGCCATTTCCTGACTGCTTCTATCTGTCTGACCTTTCATTTTGGGGTCACTGGGGTTCAGTGTCTAAGAGACCCCAAAATGAAAGACGTCTAAATCATCTAATGCAGGTATGTATTCAAATCTGGACCTTGAAGCCAGTTTCACTCCATTTCTTTCACTTCAGCCCTCCAGTCAAGGACGTATTTAGACCTGGGACACCAGGTGCGTTCAATTAATGATGAAGTAAAAAACCAGAAGGCTTCGGACCTTGTCGAGTAAGATTTGAATTCCTCTGACTAATAGCCCAACTCAACAAAATCCAATAAAAAATGTGTATACTTTTGTACAGTGTTTAACAAGCGTAGGATAATGATGGACCCTGGGTTAGTGCTGCTTCACAGGCATGAATAAGTCAATAATGAACCAAACTTTTGAGATCTGAAATAATTGATGTAAAAAAAAATCCTCTATTAACGAACCCCTCCTCAGTTCTGTTGTGTTCCCTTGAGGTTTTGTTATGTTTTACTGGGACACAGACAATGGGATGTCACATGGTAGGCAGCTGCACTATCCTGAACTTCCACATAATTATGCCTCCCATTACTTTCAATTATGGCCAAGACTGCAGATCAGACATTTCTCTGGCCTTTCACTTCAAAGGATCTTAATTGAAGCTAAGTTGAGGGTAATGTTAAGAATTAAGGTCCCGGTAGCACTGTTAGGTGAGTTTGGTTCTTGTACTATTCGGAAGGGGTTTGCTTCCTTTGGGGGCAAGTGCTAATTAAAAGTATTTGAAACGTGTATGCATTTACTACTGTAATTTGCTCTGGAGATGTGCTAACCAAATATATGCATTAATCAATACTTTTCTGTTGAAAATTGTCTATTAACTTTACTTCATTTGAGGCTACATGCCAGGCCCGGCCTTATCATGTAATTTAAATGAAGGTAAGAGTGCTGTAGTTAAGTGGTAGGCTAAGTTTAGGGAAAACAATAGATCAGCTAAATAATTACATGAGAATGTTAACACATCTGGAATACATAATTAATTCCCATCACTGTACTTTGAGTCAGTGTCCAGTGTGCATATATCACCAGTGTGATGAGTGATTCAAATAACATCTTGCATGATGTTTCCATTAGAGAGCCTCTGTCTTTTGGCAAGTAGTTGTAACTTGGCTACACAATATGTTTTTGTATATTAATTGACTTGAATTCAGGTGATTGATTATAAAGCACTTGAACAGTACGATATTGAGGGACAGTTTTAAGTCTTTCAATTACTTTTATATGTTGTATTACTGTAACCTAGTAATAACACAACAACTAAGTATTCACAACTAAACAAGCTTTCCTGGAAAGTCACGCAGGGCATTTCTTCTAGCAGTAGAAACAAATATATTGTGTTTCTTGCTTTTAAAAGGAAGTTAAGCATAGATGAGATCAAGGTTCAAGTGCCCCTAGTTTATATATATAACATGCTAAACAGACATGACACAGCACAAACCTGGCATGCTATGTGTTACATGACAAGTACAACTATTGTCATATAAGCATAACGTTGGCATTTCTGGTACATCAGATAACCGGTGTTTGACTAGGAATTTTTAGAGCTGGGGTGGCAAAGTTAGCGTCTTGGTGGGTGTGGCTTACGTCACAGTTTTGGAGGCCCTCCTCTTTGCACCATTTTGTTATGACTTCTTATACTATATGATTCACTCCATCATTATAACAGAATCAGTGGGAGCCCCACACCATCACATTTAAAATAAGTGTATCCTCCCAAAACAGTTAGTACAGCTTTACTTTGGTACTTGTTATATCTCAAAGCTGATCTTATTTAAGAATGTATAACACCGTTATTTTCTTCATGCACTGTTGCTGAATTAACATTTTATGAAACACTTCTTAAAAACGAACAGACCTACCTATGCACATTTAAAGATAGAAAAGCCTGATAGACAAAAAATGTCAGGTATCTTGTGGTGCAGTACTGTACGTCACTAGAGAGAGAATCCGCCTGATCCTGTGTGATGTAGTAGTACTGTAGCATTCCTAGGTGAACTGGTGGTTGCCTCATTTGCCCAGTGGAACTATGTTGCACATGACTCTTGAGAGTATGTCTGCTATTTATGTCACCCTCTTTAACCTTTTAACTGTGACAGACAAAATGTTCAGCTAGGGTTATATAACTGCCAGTACAGACGTTTATTGGCCCCTCTGCTGATGTCGCTCATCTCTGGTTCACAGCATACTGTCTTTGTATTCACTATAGCTACAGGCAGATACCTACTAGGGCATGATTAGGACATAATTGCTTTTTCCTTTTATGTTCCTTTCTTTCAGCTTTTCAAATGAGTTTCATGTTTTGTGTGTCGTACTGTAGCTTTGGAGGAACCATTGAGATGAGTTATCAGAAATGGTTTGCATACATATTTCAAAAGGAACTTTCAATCAAATCTAACTTAAATTCCTATCACATTAACTGCTATAATAATTTTATATTTTTGTTAGTTGTTTTGTTTGTTAGTTTCTTATTTCACATATGTACACTGTGTTTTATACACATCTGTCAGGATATGATCCAATATTAAAAGCGACCCCATAACAATTACAGTTAACTGAGAAAACAGATTTTCACCTTTTCAGGTCAAGGGATTCAATCCCAAACATTTGCTAAAAATATTTGTGTATGTACTTCAGGAATACTTGTTTGTACAAACACAGATTTTTCTTACTACCAAGGATTTGTCCCATCCATAGTAGGGACATAGCCAATTGGATACATGGAAAACGCAAGTCAGAATGTATGAAGTATGAATTGGTGCAAGCAGATGAGCTACAGTCCTCACACTGATAGTACAGCTGATTTACAGGATAATTAAAGAGACCTCTCACATAATGAGTCCAGTTAACGAAGAGCTAAGAGGTGAAGAGACTTCAATCTGGATCTATTTCAATCCCTAACAATTTGCCAGACAGGGATGCTTTCTATATACAGCATCAGAGCTATTCTGGTCCTCTTTTTCTGGCGTGTCTATTCTTATGGTTGGTTTATGGTAATCCTGGCTGTTCATGGTTTATCTAAGAATCCCCAAGGCAAAAGGTCACAGTCAAGGATTGGGTGTGGCCACACTGGTGCTCTCGGAGGAAGACTGTTTGGTTTCACAATCTGAGTGGGCATGGTCTGTGTGTGAATGACCTAGATGTGATTCAGAGCTTGTGCTCAGGATGTTCATTGTGTCTTACTGACTAACTTCATCAGTTGTCTGTGTTATGGAATACTACAAATACGCACTATTAGTGAATTGTTTGCAGTGCCTCTTCCGTAATGCTTAACAAACAAGCAAAAGCCTAAATTACTTTATAGTAGAGTATAAATCTGACAACTCTATCATAACATGGAAAACATTATTTACAATAACATATTTTAAAGAATCAGGAAATTGTCAATATTTTTTTATAGGCTTTAAACCATTTCTTACAAAAATGCCGTTGAATAATCCTAGTGAATAATTTTACAGTGATTTCTACATGCTATTTTTACACCATAACATTCTACTATTTAAATTGCTAACACTTGCGGCAGCTTGTCTTTTTCCCAGACAGTCTGTAATTTTTCAGCACAAACATGTTCTTTCTCATACAAGTCTCTGTGTACACATGTCAAGACGGAGATATGTCTGACTGGTTAGCAAGTGCTTTTTGCTGAAATGTATTTGCTTTCCCAGACCAGACTAGGAGGGAATGTAAGGGGCTGTGTTAAACTATTCCACAATGAGGAAAAATTGGGTAGCAATTGACAAGATCATATTTTCCATGCAGGGCTATGATTACTTTTTTTTACTAGCCGTAAATGTGTGTCTAACCTAAGAGATGTACGCATGCATAAATAGATTTGGGCAGAAGAAAATATATTTGAACAATAAGAACTCCAGTCATAAATAAAACATCCAGATGGCACATGAAAATATTTACTTTAAAATATGAGACTAAAATGTGTAGAGCCCTGCCATGCATAGTTTTTGCTCCCTTTTTCCAGTATGTCACCAGTAAGTCACTTTCCACTGTATCAGCTGAACCTTCAGATCTTAAATGTATGTGGTTAATTGGAATAATGGTGGCAGTGAGAATAATATTTGTCAGCCTAATGTGTCTCTTCAGGGTATTGTTACTGAATCAGGGCAATTCTGCAGCCAAGAATTCAATTAAAGATGTAACCTCCTTAGAGCTTGTACACAGAGAGAGCCGTACATGGCCTTTCAACACAAGCTCTGTAATTGTGATCCACATAACTGCTCTCACACCGCTCTAGGTAATTGTCATTATGTAATACTTCTAAGATTATCTATTTTCTTCTGAGCATGATGGAATAAGGGCCTGTTGTTTTATACTAATACAAAAGGAAACAGGCCATGATTAGACCTGCTGACAGAAGCTACCAGTTTTCTTTGTTAAAAGTATCCATCACTGAAAAAAATTCCAGGTGTTGTAAAATAATTTTCCACCTTTAATGTGACCTATAACGTGAACAATTCAATTGAAAAACAAATTCTATGAGGGGGGGAAATTAAAAATTTAAAACTCACAATAACCTGGTTGCATGAGTGTGCACACCCCTTAAACTGATGCTTTGTTGAAGCCACTTTTGATTTTATTACAGCACTCAGTATTTTTGGGTAGGAGTCTATTAGCATGGCACATCTTGACGTGGCAATATTTGCCCACTCTTCTTTGCAAAAGCACTCTAAATTTGTCAGATTGCGAGGACATCTCCTGTGCACAGCACTCTTCACACCACAGATGTTTAATTGGATTCAGGTCCAGGATCTGGCTGGGCCATTCCAAAATGTTAATCTTCGTCTGGTGAAGCCATGCTTTTGTGGATTTGAATGTGTTCTTTGGGTTGTTGTTGTGCTGAAAGGTGAACTTCATCTTCAGCTTTCTAATGGATGCCTGAAGGTTATGTTACAAAATTGCCTGGTATTTGGAACTGTTCATTATTTCCTCAACCCTGACTAAGGCCCCAGTTCCAGCTGAAGATAAACAGACCCAAAGCATGATGCTGCCACCACCATGCTTCTCTGTGGGTCAGGTGTTCTTTGGGTGATGTACAGTGTTGTTTTTGCCCCAAACATAGCTTTTGGAATTATGTCCAAAAAGTTCAACCTTGGTTTCATCAGACCATAACACATTTTCCCACATATTTTTGGGAACCTTGATGTTTATTTTTGCAAACCTCAGCCGGGCTTAGTGTTTTTCTATTATATTTTCTCCACTTCATGATGACTGTCTTCACTGTGTTCCATGGTATATCTAATGCTTTGGAAATTATTTTGTTCCCTTCTCCTGACTGATGTCTTTTAGCAATGAGATCCCTCTGATGCTTTGGAAGCTCTCTGCGGACCATGGCTTTTGCTCTGAGATGCAACTAAGAAAATGTCAGGAAAATCCTACTAGAACAGCTTAACTTTTTTTGTGATTCATCAGTCACATTAATTGATGGCAGGTGTGTAATGACTTCTATGTAACATTAGTTGGAATGTTATTTGTTTATTCTGAACACAGCCACATCCCCAGTTATAAGAGTACACCAATACAACCAGATTATTGTAAGGTTTTTATTTTAAATGTTTCCCCTTCGAAGATGGCAGTTCTTTTTCCAATTGAATTTTTCATATTACAGGTCACATTAAAAGTGGAAAAAGTTCTGACCTGATTTATCTTTGTCTCTTTCTTTTATATCATAAAAACCTTGTATTGTGTAAAGTTCATGATGTCGTTGACAATAGACCAACATTCACGATAAAATGAAAGATCCACCACATGAGGTGTTCTTGGCAACTTTTGCATTCTTATTTTGGCACAAAACCTAACTCTGATGTATTTAGCCTAAGAGTTTTATTTTCCATGCTGTGAACACCTGATGGTTTAGTGTTCAAGTGTTCAGCATTGGCATTTGTAGTGCAACTAGTGCTTTAGTTAGATGACATGAAAATAGAGCTTTTTGGCCACCACATACATCATGGGTGGGTTTGGTGGAAAAAAGGTTGGTATTCTGCAACCAGCATCTGGATATTCTGCATTATCACTTAGTATGGCAGCAGCTCAGTCCATGATCACACTGCACTTTAGAGGGTGGTTCATCTCTGTGCCATCCAAGACCACTTCACCAAATCTGTCAGTGGAAGGCCCTAAAAATAGACAATAACCTATCTGCCCATTCCAGAATATTCCCTGAACTACAACATGGAATCGGTACATCTTACATGGCTGTATTAATGCTTGTTATGGCAACTGAACTGCCCTCAATTGCAAGGAGATTGAATGGTTGGTGGTAACAGCCAAGTTCATCACTTGGCCCAAGCTCCCTATCATCAAGGACCTCTACATCAGGCTGTTGTAGAAGGCCCTAAAATTAGACCACAGCAGGCCTATGGTGCCAGTGCATCCTTGCTGTAAATGATATTACCTTAGTATTGCTCAATCCTTCAACCTATAAGACTGTTAAACAAGTCTGCCAAATGATGATCAAATTGTAATCCTATTTTGCACCAACCCTTGAAATTTACTATTTGCACACACCCCAAGGAAATACAAACCTTGTGGAGGCAAAAACTAAAATTCTGTGTTCCCTAAACCTATCCTTAACCTCTAACCTAAATGTAACCTAATCCTATCCTTAAATCTATCCCAAAATGTCAAAACCCTGTTCCTGGAGATCTGCATTCCTGTACACTTTCTCTCCAACTCTAATTTAGCACACCTGATTCTAATAATTAGCTGGATGAAAAGCTTAAACAAGTTAATCACAAATGGATTTGAAGAGAGCATACAGGACAGTAGATCTCAAGGAATATTTCCTGAAAATCTCATTTTTATCAGGGGGGCTGAAGACTTTTAGTCCCTAGTAGGTATGCAAAACATGCCACACAGACACGTTTTTTGGAGAGTGTTTAAATGCAAATCCCTATGTAACCGTTATAATACATTGAATGTATTTGAAACAGAATGGAGGTTCAAATGTTCAGACCTTTTAAAAAGAACACATGGTATTTTAACTGTTTATATTAAATACCTTTTCTGAACTCACCTGTCTTAGAAGGGCGACTTATTATTTTGATCAATTGGACATACTTTAAATATTTGACAAACTGGGTGTTTGCTAAGGCAGTCTAGGGTGGAGGATAGAGACCCATACCGTGATATTCATGAAATTGTTATAGTGTAAAGTAGCAGTGAGAACAAGACAACCAAAGCTACTGTCAAACAAAAACTTTTATTATAAACACAAGGTAAATTAGTTAGGGAAAAGGGACTGAGCTGGACCCAAGGAATGAAACAGATAAAAAAATTATGATATTGCCTGCCTCAAAAACCGCTTCGCTAACTACTAACCTATACAAAATTATAGTGGGTGGTCCGCTCAGTTGAAACTAGTGTTTTTAGACCAGGTTTAACTACAAGTTGTGTATGCCCAAGAGCGACTTGCTTAAAAAAAAAAATTCACAGGTACAAACATAACACAAGTTGCACCATGGTACATGCCACATTAATAAAAACATATTTAAACATGAGCCAACTGTGAAACAAAGTCCGTTAACTTGAATGAATGACCTGGTGGCTGTAGGCCCACTGTTACGCATGCAGGTACCCTGTGTGTGCATTTGTGTTTTTCCCTTCCTTTTTCCACAGGTGTTCTTTATGTTCTTGATTGTTGTCGTTGGTTTGTCCCACCTGGCAGTCGTTAGTGCATCTGACTGCTGAGGTGGACCAATGAGGGGACACACCCTCATTGGTCCAACATACATTTATTTTGTTAGACAGCCACTTCTGTTAATTCATACGCCACATAGTTTTAGCTCATACATCTCACTTGGTCAATTTTCATGTGATTACTGTATGTATTGCTGTGATGTTTTGTTGGGTGTTGACTGGTCAGTTCTTTGCTGTTTATACCCTGTTAACGTGTCCACTGTATCCTACCTTAATTGTGAACCTTTAGAAGTCTGCTTGGAATACTATTTTTTTGTCCATTATTCTGATGTGGTCTCAGGAATTAGTCATATTTTATATGTAATTCTGTGACACCTGAGTTCATGCTATTTTAGGTTAGGTTATATTACACTGCACTAACAAAATGCATAATATATGTTTTAGTGATTTTGTAACATTATATTATGGTTAAACATATGATTTTGGTCAGACTGACAGATGTCTGCTGTTGCTAGCAGCATTTCTAAGTGAAACAAAAAAAGGTGTGGTCCTGTATTTGTTCAACAAGGTAATGCAAAACCCAATGCCCCTGTGTGGAAAATACATCTTTATCAACAATGACTGCAAGCAGTTGTATTCTGTAGTTATTGACCAATCACATAGGGCCATGGAGGTAGTGTCTCACTACTCCATGCACTGCTTTAGCGTTTATGGGTTTCTAAGCATGAACTGTTCATTTCAGGCTCTGCTAGACCAATCTCATGTAGTCTTTCTTTTGTGTTTTTAATTATTGTCTTGCTGCTTGACCCAGCTGTGCTTCAACTCACATTGTCCTGTAGAACTATCTAATTCAAACACATGGTTCTTTTCAATTATCTAGGCCCTGAAGCAGACAAACATCCCCAAAACATTACACTGCTACCAACATGCTTGACTGTTATTGAGGTTCAAAATGTGTAATGCACTGTTAATTTTTCACCAGACATAAGTTCCACTTTTGACTGATCTGTTGGTAAAGCATTGTTCCAGAACTCTTAATATACATACATACATACATATGCTTTTTGTCAAACTGAAGACAAGCATTCATTTTCTTAGTGAACAGTGGTTTCCTCCAGCCATGAATCTCTTTTTTTGTCTTTCTGAAGACGGGGACATTAGCAGAGGTGAGAGTAGCCTACAGATTCATGGATGTTTTAGGTTCTTTTTCATTTTCTGGATGCTTTTAAGCCTTGCTCATGAATTGCTTTTAGTCAGGATGGCCAATCCTAGAAAGATGCACTACTGTCCCAAACTTTCTTTATTTGGACTGTAAGCCTCTGTCAAAACATTGAAAATGCATTTTATAATGTTCTTATACTTGATTTGCCACGTGGCTCGTTTTTTTTGATAATTTTCAATATTAAAAAATGTCTGCTCTCAGTTGCAGGTTATTTAATTTTAGACTATGGAATGCTTCAAAACTTTTCTGGATGTGTTTCAATACTCCGTTAAGGTTCTGTGTTGTTTGAGTTGAAGACAGTTCAATTGGCACTAGCTCTGGTGTATTAAAGCACTTAATTTGAACAGTATAACAAGGATAACATGACCACACACACCACAAATCTCATACATTGCTGCTGCTGCTGTTTTAGGCTGTCTATCCGCTGCTACTGTTTTAGGTTATCCACTGCTACTTCTTCCGATATTTACGTATGCATAAACGCAATGTACCACTGGAGTCTGACACAGAGCTGAAGAATCCTGTAAATATGTAGCCATATGTTATGTTGTTACTTTGTCTACTTCGGTCTTCATTTTGTATGGAATTAAAAAAGCATTTAATGTTTTTTGTACAGCCATTGTAGTTGAAGGAAGTCTGCGCAAACCACTGTTCATTACAGTTGAATCTTAAATTATATTTTTTAAAGCAAACATAACAAGCTGGAGAATTACTGCTGGAAATTAGCGTGTCCAACTACAAGCTGGAGTTTATACATAAAGACCGCATATAATTCACAGCATGGTCGATTGGCAACATTTAGGCTGTTTGTGAATGGAATTCCTGTTTAGCTGTGGTGAAAAGGGTAGTAGGTTTAATTTTTATCAAAGTTCATAAATTGCCTTCTAATTATCTTATGACCTGTGCTATGTCTCTGTAAATGAAGGGACAGGACTGCGTTGGCTGATGGAAAAGAGTATTACATGCATTTCCACCACAATGTTTCCATGGGAACACAGACAGAACAGAAATTCCACAGCTTCAGAGACATATTAATGATTGTCAATACATCACATGACGAATGTGATGACATCACAGATGCCTGCTAGAGTCTCAAAATGATAGCAATGTTAAAAACAAAAATCTGAGGGGCAAGAGCTAGGATGTGGGAACAGTGACTCAAGCTTCAGATGGACCATTTATGAACACTGAATGTCATCCCCTTATCCAATCGCCTGACCTACATAACAAAGAGGAACTAATCTCTACGTAGGCGGATGTTGAATAATGCAGTAAAATGCAGGAGATCTTTATGAATCATATATGCCTGAGACTTGTTGGCCGCTGGCATAGTAACTGTTTTTTTTTCTTGTTTTTTCCAGTCTGCATTTTTATCCTGGAATCAGTTCACCCTGATAACAATACAGGCAGTAATTATAGTTTTAAGTAAGTATTAGGGCAGTTTTTTGTGGGGGGTTTAATCTATCCCTATTTAATTGAAATGGGGTTAGTTTGGACACATCTTTTCATTCAAGGGTATTTCTTTAGTTTTACTATTTTTCACATTGATGAGTAATAGTGAATACATCAAAACTAGGAAGTAGCTACCCTTTGACTTCACGATAGCTTTGAACACTTTTTGCATTTGCTCATCCTGCTTCATCAGGTAGTCTCCTGGAATGCATTTCAATTAACAGGTAATCATTGTTAAGTTAGGGTGTGTATAAAGAGGGTGACAAGGTAGGTTAGGTATACAGAGGACCCTTTATATGATCTATATTATGGCAATAACATCGTAAATAAGCAAAGAGAAGTCCATCATTATTTTAAGACATGATGGTCAGTCAATCTGGAAAATGTTAGGTTGTTTGAAGTTTTCTTAAAGTGTAGCCACAAAAACCGTCAAACACTATTATGAAACTGGCTGTCATGAGGACCACCATAGGAAAAGAACACCCCAAATTACATCTGTAGAGGATAAATTCATGAGAGATATCAGCATCAGAAATTGACAATTTACTACACCGCAGATTGCAACTCAAATGAATGCTTCACAGAGTACAAGTGATAGACATCAACTGTTCAGAGGAGGCAGTATAAATCCGGCGTTTGTGGTCAAATTGCTACAAAATAAGACACTACGCAAGGACATCAATAGGAAGAAAATACATTCTTGGGCCAAGAAACATGAGAAATGGACGTTAAACTGGAAAGAAATCTGTTTCTTTGTGTGATGAAAAGTGGGTCTACAGATGATCTCCACATGTGTTGTTCCCACAATGAAGTATGGAGGAGGAGGTGTGAGAATGTGGGGGCGTTTTGCTGGTGACACTGGGATTTATTTAAAAGTCAAGGCACATTCAACCAACATGGCTACCATAGCATTCTTCAGTGATACACCATCCCGTCTCATTTGCCTTTAGTGAGACCATTATTTGTTTTTCAGTTGGACAATGACCCAATACATACCTCCATGTTGTGTAAAAGCTATATGATCAAGAAGGTGAGTGATGGTGCTGCATGATGACCTGGCCTACACAATCATCCAACCTCAACCCAATTGACATGGTTTGGGATGAGTTGGAGCGCTGATTGAAGGAAAATGCAGCTAAAACATACTTTGCATTAGTTTCATGTGGTATTCCTGGTGTAATATTAATGAAGCTGGTTGAGAGAATGGCAAGAGTGTGCAAAGCTATCATGAAGGCTATGGGTGGCAACACACAAACACACACATATATATATAAACGCTTTTTGGTAACTGCATAATTCGAAATGTGTTATTTCATAGTTTTGATGTCTTCAGTATTATTGTACAATGTGGTAGAATAAGTAAAGAAAATAAATAAATTAATTAAAATAAACAAACAAGTAGGTGTGTCCAAACTTTTAAATGGAACTGTATATCCAAAATATGTTGTAGAAGGATGTCATGATGATGTGATGTATACATTTTTTAATCTAATCTAATGGAGAAGTGTAACAATCTTTGGATTCTAAGAGCCATCAACCAAGACTACTGCTTAGTTTGCAATTGTACATTTGGTTTAAAATGAGCATGAGGAAACCATATTTGTAATAGTGTTTGCAGACGAAAAAGAAATCCATATGCACAGCAAAAAATGAGGGGTAAGGACATATGAATGTAATTAACTATGTTTATAAATTAATCATGGACATGTTTTCAAATGGTGCCTTTTGGCAGCTGTAAAATAGCCCTTTTATGAAAAGTGGCTACATTATTCCACAAATACTACATATTCATGTATCACATATTCATGATACTAAACTGACATTATTTGGAAAACAATTACTGTAGCTCATAATATTAAACCTCTTGACTGCCAGCTAGTTTTGATTTTTAATTGTGCTATCATTTTGTGTTTTTTGTGTGAAAAAAGTGTCAGAGTTAAATTAGGTCAGCTTAATTGCAGGCTTGCACATTGTTTAATTCCTCATGTACAATAGACTCACGTGTACGTATTCATTTGTCATGAGCTACGACAACTGTAGCTAATTGCATTTGTTTAATGTACATGTCATTTTTGCCATGACACTCAAGTTGAGCTCAGATTCATTCTGTGTCCTTTGATCATCCACTAGTCAATATCTTAATGTTACTCGTTATTATTAAAAAAATACTTGTAGTATTTTAGCACTTGCCCCCTCTCTACCTCCAATTGCTCCGGGAGTGACAATTATCATGGGTCTAAGGGCGAATTAGACCACCCAGTGACAAGTGTGCAACTATGCTGCCTCCAATAGCAAAGCAGAATCCCATAAACCCTACTGGAAACAGGTTGCATCGTCACGTTGCTGAAAGATACATTTTCCATTATCATTGCAATCCATACTCCTTATCCCAAAAGAAAAGAAATCCCATCACATGGAGAGTGTCACTCTATTAGCTAGATTAGTTCACAAGCGGTGTGAAAATGTCCCATCCAAAACAGACATTAAATACAGAGAATACACCACTGTCAATTTATTTACCATATCCGTTTATATTTCTTAATTGGACAAGGTACAACCTCTTTTCCAAAAAAGTTGTGACTCTGCCTAAAACGCAAATAACAGATGATGTGCAAATCATGTAATCCCCACATTTAATAAAAAATAGTACAAAGACAACATATCAAATGAACCAGAGAAATTATTTTGTTATTGTAAAAATATGTGCCCATAATGAAATTGTTGCCAGCAACACGTTTAAAAAATGTTGGGCCATGTTTATTACTGTGTTGCGTCTCCTCTACTTTTAACCACACTCTGTAAGCATTTGGGAACTGAGGAGATCAGTTGCTCTATTTTGGAAAGTGAAATGTTTTCACATTCTTGCTTGATATAGGATATCAGCCACTCAACAGTTTTTTCCTGTCATATATTTCATTTCATAATACGCCAAATGTTGTCAATGGGTGACAGGTTTGGACTGCAGGCAGGCCAGTTTAGCACCTGGATTCTTACTATGGAGCCTTGCTGTTGTAATATGTGCTGAATATGGTTTTGCATTGTCTTGCTGAAATAAGAATGGCCTTCTTGAAGAAGACGTTGTCTGAATGACAACATATGTTCCTCCAAAATCTGTACATATTGTTCCGCATTAATGGTTGTACAAGTCACTCATGCCATGTGCACTAATGCTCCCCCATGCCATCACGTATGTTGGCTTTTCAAATGTGTATTGATAACAAGCCACATTGTCATTCTCATTTTTAATCCAGAGGATGCTGTGTCCATGATTCCCAAAAATAATTTAAAATGTTGATTTGTCAGACCCCAGAACAGTTTTCCATCTAAAATGAGTTAATCGTGAATGAGCTTGGGCCCAGAGTGTCATTTATGGATCTTGTTTATATCAGGTTTCTTCTTTGCATGGTAGAGCAACAAACTGTGCTCCCAGACAATGGTTTTCAGAAGTCTTCCTGAGCCCATGCAGTGATTTCCACGACCAAATCAAGTCTGTTTTTAATGCAATGCTGTCTGAGGCCCCGAAGATCATAGCCATCCAATATTGTTTTTTGGTCTTGTCCTTGCGTACCTTGTCCCTTGAGTTTTCTCTGGATTCTCTGAATCTTGTAATGATATTGTGTACGGTAGATGATGTGATCTCCAAACACTTTGAAATTATACGTTGAGAAATGTTATTCTTAAATTGTTGCAATATAAGCCCATGCAGTCTTTCACAGAGTGGTGAACCCCTCGCCATCTTTACTTCTAAAAAGACTCATCTTCTCTAGGATGCTCTTTGTATACCCAATCATGTTACTGACCTGTTGCCAATTAACATTATTGCTTGTGAGCTGTTCCACAAGGTTCTTTTTTTTGCATTACACAACTTTCCAGCCTTTTGTTGCTCTTGTCCCAGCTTTTTTGTTGCTGGCATCAAATTCAAAATGGCCACATATTTTTCAAGAAACAGTAAATATAATTCCATTTCAACATTTGATAAGGTTTCTTTGTATGTTTTCCTATTGAATATATTGTTTACATTTTTTGCACATCTTTGCATTATGTTCTCATTTCTATTTTGCCTAGGGTTTGTACAATTTTTTAAATGGAGTTGTAGAATAATATGTAGAATGTTAATTATTGATTGTCATGAAAGAAACAGGACAATCAGCATCAAAAAGTTCACACTACAAAATGTCCTTGTGTTAAGAAAATATGACAATGGTACTCACTCCTAAAGTGTTCATTTAAATTCTTATTTTCTTAATTTGAATGGTTGGGAGCAGATTTTTAAGATATCACTGGCACGTTTTTTACTACATTTCTGTCAGGATATAACCGATGTTGTTTTGCATAATCTCTAGAATCAATACCATACCTCAGTAAGCCATACAATTACAATTTTGAAAGGGAGATGACATGGGTGACATAAATTGACACATAAAATACATGACATAGCATACAATTTTAAGGGAATGTTTTTGGCTCAACTGTGCTAATTCTATAACCAGTGGCCAATCATATATTGCATCTTTGAAAGTGGACCATAAATTGCAGTGATTATTAAACCCCAAACCACTCTGTATAAGTCACCCTCACAGTTACATCAGCAATGTGTTAGCATGGAAGGTACTAAGCAGGTTTGGGTAAGTGACAGATTAGGATCCAGCAACTGACTTCCAAACCAGTAGCAGAATGCATTAAATAATTAGTAGATGATGAGCCTGTAGTGGTGAACATCAGAACCTGTCGTTGTTAATAATGCCTATTACAGTTTTGGATATCTTTAGTTGGACTGTGAATTTGACTTGTGAATACAGAATAGCAAATAGTAACAATTGCAATAATTGCTGGTAACTAAAGAATAGGTACTATTATTTAATACACCTTTACTGGTGAAACTGAATAAGTTACTAGTTTCAATGTTAAAACAGTTTGCTATAGCTCTACCGAATGTTAAATACTTATGCAAGTAATTCATTGAGTTTCCATGTTTTAATATAAGATTTCAAACAATATTATGGTTAAACAGGTTCCCATCATTCTTTGATTCAGAGTACATGTCAATAGTTCACCTGAAAAGAAAACATGCTTTACTATCACTGAGGGACATTTTCACAAAATGGGGATATTCCAAATGTGCATACTAAGGGACATGTCCCATCTTTTTCTTTCTGCATCGGTTTGACTATGGCTGTCTTTGAAAGCATGTCCGTCTCTTATTCTAAAGGTACAGTATATTTAGAATCAAATGTTTGTAATTCAGAAAGCATTCAGCAACAGTTCTAAGTTGATGCAGGTTTCAAATATATTGGGATATCAGTATTACCAGAATTATGGAAGTGATCCAAAGAGGCTGTTGTAGGGACATCATGCAGATAGATTTAATGGAAAATTATTTTATTGAAAATATATTTTGTAGTAATTCAGGTGAATAAATAGAATCTGAATCTCTGTCTTGCTATGTATGTATTGTAAATGTTAATAAACGTTTTTGTTTTATGATACAGCTTATCAGATCTTGGGCTATTATTTGCCTGAACTAGGTTGTGTTTATTTTATAACACTATTGGTCTGCATTAATTTTTTCCAAGCCTCCCATTTAGTAAAATATTCTGATTGTTTTGTTACTCTGGTACATCCTAATTTTGTATTCCAAATTGTTTTGGGGAAGATGCAGCGCTTGTGCAGTACAGTGTTTTACTGAAAACTTACCATACGCTCGGTTGTACGTGGGTTAAATTATGATTCTGTCCAAATAATAAACTATGAATGGACAGAAATACTTTGTAAATGTAATGAACATAATTTGCAAGCCTTACCCTTTATAGTACTGCTTAGAGATTTAGTGAGTGTGAGTTTATAACATATCATTAGGGCCTGTAGTACGATGTTTTCATAGAATCGTGACAGATATTACGGAAATAATGTACTATTACAAATTGACCTTTGAGCTTACAGTGCTGTAGGTCGTAGTACAACAACACAACAACAACGTTATTACAGTGGTTCAAAGCAAACCAGGCACCCCACGCACTACCCCGTATTAGCTACAATATTTCAATTCACATAAAACTCAACATTTAAATAATTACCAAGGTGAGCCATTTCAATAATGTGACGTTAATAAATTGGCATTTCCCGATATACGTTTTTCTCACAATGTATACTTTTCGAGTGTTGCACAGTCGGTTGTTAATTATATCATTATCTGCTGAGCTACCGGCTGACCTACTTTCCCCTGTTCACAACGCTTCAGTACTGTTTACAAAGGGCAGCCAATGGGTGATGTTCACTCTGGGGAATATAAAATAAATCGTGCATTGAACTGAAACCGATCACTTTCGAAATATTTTGTAGCGTATGTATTGAGTAGGGTGTAATTTCAAATGCATTTCGAATAAATCTTTCACCACGTTTGTATGCAATAAGTAATGGTCTGTTCGCGATGTGATTGTGGTAGGATACATGGCTCAGAGTTGCATTGTAAACTGGGCTATTTTGGAAAAATAGAGCAACCCTATGGATCATTACACATGTTTTTTGTCAAGGTATGTGACTTTATATGATTTGTGGTTTGTGTGTCACTATGGTTTAGTGATAATTATAATACAGGCATTACATTTAGGATCGAGTACTGCTTCCAAAACCAAGTTGTCAATGGAAGTGAAAAAATAAAGGGTAACTCGTACACAATGCTAATTAATAGGTTATTCCCCTTTAACAGTTACGTTTACTGTTGTGATTTACAAGTATGGGTTTTGCAATCGTATAAATGTTCGTTTTTTAGAAATGATACAATAAAAAAATAAAAAAACTTTATTAAAACAAGTATTTCGATACTTGCATGTGATTTTTTTTATTAATCAAGTGAATCTTGACATTCAATCTTTTGTAAACTTACACCTTGTACTGTCAGCCAGCTTTAAATCATGTTTCAAGGTTTAGTCAGTGACTTGACAACTGAGTTTCTATTCTCTAATATACATGTCCCTATTCTTAACAAGTATGTAATGTACAAATATTTCTCTAATCCATACTTTATGAAAATGGTACATATCCAGATAGCCAATTTGGATAGGTTTTCACTTAATATAATATTTTGATCTATCAACATCTTAGACTTGACTTTTCCAGTATGATTTCTTCCACTGTCAGCAGCCTGAGTAAATGCTTATCTAAGGAGACATAGTTTATGAAACCATATTCATTATGTTCAAGTATTTTCCCCTGTTTAGTTATGGGATATGATGTAATTATTTCAACCCCTCATTTTCTTAGGGTGCCATTGGTGGTGTACTCCCTGGTGTTGTTTTACATTTTTACCATACAGTCAATGGGATGTTTAATTTGCTAGGTTAATCATATAGAAACACACGCTCAAGTTTAGGAGTAATACTCTTCACAGGTTGATTTGCCTTATTGGTTTATCATGGCCCTGAGAATACCCAGCAAACAAAAATTTAGTTAGAATGTCCCCAAGATGGTTTACATTTCTTTACTTTTAAATCCCCAAAACAGGTTTTCTTTGAACATTTAGTCAAGTTGGGCTTTCATATATATAGTTCAGAATTTCAGCTTTAATTTCCTGGTATTAATCATCTAACTGGCTAGGCCACTCCAGAACCTTGAAATGCTTCTTACAAAGCCACTCCTTTGTTGCCCGGGCGGTGTGTTTGGGATCATTGTCATGCTGAAAGACCCAGCTACGTTTCATCTTCAATGCTTTTACTCAAAATCTCATGATACATGGCCCCATTCATTCTCTCCTCTACACGGATCAGACGTCCTGGTCCCTTTGCAGAAAAACAGCCCCAAAGCATGATGTTTCCACCCCCCATGTTTTACAGTAGGTATGGTGTTCTTAAGATGCAGATCAGCATTCTTTCTCCTCCAAACACGACGAGTTGAGTTTTAACCAAAAAGTTATATTTTGGTTTCATCTGACCATTTGACATTCTCCCAATCCTCTTCTGGATCATCCAAATGCTCTCTAGCAAACCTCAGATGGGCCTGGACATGTACTGGCTTAAGCAGGGGTACACGTCTGGCACTGCAGGATTTGAGTCCCTGGCGGCGTAGTGTGTTACTGATGGTAGCCTTTATTACTTTGGTCCCAGCTCTCTGCAGGTCATTCACTAGGTCCCTCCATGTGGTTCTGGGATTTTTGCTCACCGTTCTTGTGATCATTTTGACTCCACGGGTGAGTTCTTGCGTGGAGCCCCAGATTGAGGGAGATTATCAGTGGTCTTATATGTCTTCCATTTTCTTATAATTGC
>JACXGJ010007109.1:0-31694 GCA_016801105.1 Esox niger | reverse complement strand
CTAACCCTAAACACAACCCCATGTCAAACTCTGTGTCTGGCACTAACTCTACACAACTCCGTGTGCTCCTGTCTGGTTTCAGGAGGGCGGACGACTGCTGTACATCGGCCAGAACGACTGGACCCATGTGAACTGTGCCCTGTGGTCGGCGGAGGTGTTCGAGGATGATGACGGCTCCCTGAAAAACGTCCACATGGCTGTGATCCGAGGCAAACAACTGGTGAGAATGGTTTAGGCATCGACATGCCGTCTTCGACAGTACGTTGGAATTTATGTCACGCAACTGGTTTGGTTGAACACCTGTCGTTGTCCTAACGGTGACGTCCTGCTTTTTTGACAGCGCTGTGAGAACTGCCAGCGTCCCGGGGCCACGGTGGGCTGCTGCCTGACCTCTTGCACAAGCAATTACCATTTCATGTGCGCCCGGCAAAGGCATTGTGTCTTCCTGGAGGACAAGAAGGTCTACTGCCAACGCCACCGGGACCTCATCAAAGGGGAGGTGAGACTCAGAGGGCAACTCTCATTGTCTCCGGCCCACCTACCTTATAGCCATTTGCCTAATCCACCTGCGGTTTCGCAAACCGAGCTAGCGTGTAGAAACGTGTCAAAGGGAAGGTCGAAACAGGCACGGCGTACATTCAATCGCTATCTCCAGATGTGGTGCTGTGGTGGGCCCAAACGGAGGTCCCAGAGGACCAGTAGTGGAGCTGTAGGGTTGAAGTGCTGAATTCCTTCCCCCCAGGTGGTGTCTGAATCTGGTTTTGAGGTGTCCAGGAGGATCCTCGTGGACCTGGAGGGGATCAGCCTACGGAGGAAGTTTTTCACCGGCCTTGAGCCCGACAACATCCACATGATGATAGGTGATCATGCTTATCTTCTCTATGGGTTCCACACACTGACTCTTTGTAAGTGAAACACATATAGACTTTTGCCCAAATGGTATCATACTCCTTATTTTAGTGCATGACTTCGTTTTTTTATGGCATCCCTTCATTTGATAATACAATGGAGAAAGATGGTGGACAGTTTCTGCTGAGAGAGTAGTGGGGCAGATTTGAACCCGTGCCTCAACAGTACATTTGCCCCTAAGGCAGTGCCCTGAGGGCTGGATCATCTAAAGTCTCTAGTGGGTTATTTTTAACCAGGGCACTGGTGGCCCTTCAGCTGATGCCCAGTTTAACTTTTTTACTGATTTTCAAGATTTGAAATATGTTCATTTTTTGCGCTCGTTTTAGGTAGTCCAATTTCTGAAATAGCCAGGCACAGTGTTGTGTTTTCGCCCCCCCAGAGTGTCTCACAATCCCCTTTTTCATATCAGGTGACCACACGAAGGGTTGCAACCCCTAGTTTTAGAAACACTGTGATGGATTTCAACTATCTGTTTTCTTTTGCAGGCTCAATGACTATCGACTGTCTTGGAATACTGACCGAGCTCTCCGATTGCAAGCACAAACTCTTTCCCATCGGCTACCAGTAAGAACACAGTGCACCCGCCTCAGGCGAGGGTTTCATGTAACATGACTTGAGACAGATCTGAAACATTCTTTTTACCGATTTTTCTTTTTCAACACAGGTGTTCAAGGGTTTACTGGAGCACTCTAGATGCCCGCAAGCGCTGTGTCTACACCTGCAGGATCCTGGTGTGTCGCCCCGCTGGGGTAGATCCAGACATGACGAATGCTCTTCCAGAGGAGAACCGTACCATCTCCCATAGTCCTCCTCCCTCCTCAGGTGTGTGGGCCGGACCAGAGCATTGCTGCTCTGCCTGTTGTTGAGATTTGCTCCAGTATTTACCTGCTGTAGATTGTTAAATAGTTATGTTGTTGGGAATTGATTTTCATCGGCAGATGAAGCCCAGTCCCCGGTGCTGGATCCGTTTGACTCGCCGACACCTTCGGACCGTCTGTCCCTGCTGCCCTCCAGTCCCAAGCCTCCTAAGGTCTACACGAGGAACCGGCACCCCAGCTACCCTCCGTGCCAGCGCTCTCCTGGCTCCAGACCGCTTCCGTCTCCAGGTACCCTCCCGACTGTGAATTTGGATGCGAATTGACACGTGGAGACTTGCAGTACGTTGTCATTCTTTGTGTCTTTCTGCAGGCGGCTCCTCCCAGTCCTCCCATGAGGTTGTGACCGTGGGAGATCCCCTTCTGGACTCAAGCCTGAGGAGCATTGGCTCGCGGCGCCACAGCACCTCCTCTATTTCTCCCCAGCCCCGTCCGAAGGTAGTCTCGCCTCCACAGTCCGGGACAGCACCCGCCATGAACCAACTGGCCCTACTCTCCTCCACCACAACACTGCCCCTCTCCTCTGCTTCTAGAGATCTGGGCCTGAGGGACACTGAGCAGGGAAGGCCCCCTGCCAGTGTTCGAACCCAAAGCCGTTGGACTAGCTCGCTCAGCCCTCAACACGGCAGACACCACCACAGTATCTCTGAGAAGAAGATGGATGGTGGTAAAGAAGGAACGCTTGGGAAGCAAGCAGTGGGAGAGAACACCAAACTTGCCCCAATGTCCCCAGGGATGGCAGGAGCGAGTCAGTCCTCCCCACAGCCAGGTACCGCTGTCTTGACCGGACACCAGAGGGGCAGCGGCTCTCAGCTGGAGAAGGGGAAACAGGCTGTGAAGGACCCTGACCTTTCAGCTGGCATCACCCTCCTGTCCAGGCACCGCGTCACCACCACTCTGTCCAAGGACAGAACCAATAGCAACACAGCCAAGGAGGGCAGCGTGGCCTCTGTGCCGGTGTTTAAAGACGCTGGGAAATCGGGGTCTCCCCAGCCCCCGTTCCTAAAAAGTAGTGGGAGGAAGTCCCAAGACTACCAGTCCGGGCCAGTTCCCGCTGCTGCCATGAAGCCCCTGTGGTCTTCAGGGGCCTCCGCTGAGGAGGACACAATTAAACGGGGCTCCCAAGCCACCCCAGCAGTCCCCTCCAGTCATACTGCCCCCACTACCAAAGACAAGCACTCCAAAGTCCGTAACATAAGTAGCCGAGAGGCTTCTAAAGACAGGGAGAAGACTCCCCAGAACAGTAGCAAACATCCCACACTCAACAGTAACAACTCTAAAGGCACTGGTGAAACCACTCAATGTCAATCCCCAACCTCTCAGAATAGCAACAGCAAGCCTGTCACCACTGGCAACAGCACCAAAGCCTCTGGCAAAGTGGATGGGGAAAAGCTGGAGAATCAAGGAAGAGAGAGATCCTCAAAGAACAATGAGACGTTTTCCAGTCCTGAGAAGACCAACCGTTCTAGCTTGGAGGCCATCCAGCAGTCCAGGTTAGTGTCTGAGAGAAGCCTACGGGCTTCGCAGGTTCAAGCAAGAGCAACAGCCAGCGAAGCTGCTGCTGCCAGAGACAAAAAGCGGGCTATAGTCAAGGCAGCCCTGGTGCCGCTGAAGACCGACCCGAACGGAACCACCGCTGTAGGCACTTCTTCAGACTCCAACAGTACAACTTCCATCTGTCCAGCCGGCAAGGCGAGACCCCCCCATTGCAGGTCCTCCAGCTCGGCACTGTTTTCCTCCCCGTCGGCCAGCTCGGAGAGCTCCGAGGCCGATAGCCCACCACCGCACCCGGAGGGCCATGGGGACGAGCGCCTGCCCCCTCACTGCAGAGAGGATGAGGGCACTAGCGACAGGGATGACCACGCCCTACTGGAAGACGAGGGACGAGACGGGGACAAACAGCACGAGGACGACAGTGACGGCTCGGGCTCGGCCAAGCGGCGCTACCCGAGGCGCAGTGCCAGGGCACGTTCCAACATGTTCTTTGGGCTGACTCCTTTCTATGGGGTGCGCTCCTACGGAGAGGAGGACATCCCCTTCTACAGCAGTGGCGGCGACGGGCCCAGCAAAAAGCGGGCAGGGGGAAGCAGGCGCTCTGCTGAAGGCCAGGTAGACGGCGCGGATGACATGAGTACCTCCTCCTCTGGGGACAGTGGAGCAGAAGAGGACGGCAGGAACAACCAGTGCTCTAATAAAGATCCATATTATTACAACTTCACTCGGACCGTCATCAACCCTGGCCCCGGACTGCCCTCCATAGAGGGGATCGACCAGTGCCTGGGGAGGGGCTCACAGCTCCAGCGCTTCCTGAAAGACAAGGCGGAGGAGGAGGAGGAGAGGGTTGTCGACGTTGAAGGGATTCCTCCTCTGAGCCTGCTAGGGCATCAGCAGATTGGCCAACTGGACGGCGTCGACGACAGCTCAGAGAGTGACGCCAGCGCGAGCGCCACGAGCACCACCGCCACGGCCACCGCAGCTTCCTCCTCCCACAAGAGTACAGGCAAGAGGAAGGTGCGGGAGAGGCATGTGGAAAAGCTGGAGCATGACGCTGGGAAGGAGGGGGACAATGGCAGCAGTGGAGGTGGTGTGAGTGGTGGCACCAGCAGTAACAGCCGAGATGGCAGGAAGAGCCAGAAGGACAACTCCCTCCCTCTGGTCGGGGTGAAGTCATCCCAGGGGCCCGATCCCCTGGAAGCCCAGCTGTCTCTCAGCACCGACCTGCTGAAGTCAGACTCGGACAACAACAACAGTGACGACTGCGGCAACATCCTTCCCTCTGACATCATGGAGTTTGTCCTCAACACGCCCTCTATGCAGGCCCTGGGGCAACAGCCCGAGACCGCCTCCTCAGAGCTCCTCTCTCTGGACGAGGGCTATGGGGTGGATGTGAACCGCCGCAAAGACATCCTCTTTGAGGACTTCCCCCAGCCGCTACCCAGCGCTGAACCCGTGGAGAGCGGGGTAAGCACTTCCATCTCTGTAGAAGAGCCCTACGGCCTACCCCTGGAGTTGCCCTCTGACCTCTCGGTCCTGACCACGCGCAGCCCTACGGTCAACAACCAGAACCATTCCGGGCTTATCTCCGAGGGCTCGGAGCGCAGCATGCTGTCAATGGCAGCATCGGAAGAGACTGTCCCAGAGAAAGGAGGGGAGCACAAGCAGCAGAGGGGCAGGGCCAGCGTGTCCCCGGAGACCCAGCAGGAAGGAACGGGCGGGAGCCAAGAATCACAAGGGAGAGAAGGTCACATGACCCCGGAACAATTTGAACGCATCACCAGTCCTGCCATGGGCCAGGTGGTAGAAACGGGTAACCAGGATATGACCAGGAGCTCAGGGACCCCCGGTCTGCCCAGCTCCCCCACCATGCCTCTCCAGGGACAGACGTACATACCTGCTGCAGCTTCAGCCAGCCCCGGACCCTCACAGATGGCCAGCACGACTGTCCAAACCAGCGCTCATTTAAAACCAGGCCCTGATAAACTCATAGTGGTCAACCAGCATCTGCAGCCCCTCTACGTCCTGCAGACTCTTTCCAATGGTGTCACTCAGAAGATCCAGATTTCCCCGTCGGTCAGCACTACGGGACTCACCCCCGGCATCGCTACCTCCCAGACAATCTTTCCAGCTGGGGGAAAAGTTTTGGGCACAATGCCCCATCACCCTCAGATACATGCTTTCACCAGCACCACTCAGACTGGCTTCCAGTCTGGCATTCCCAGCACCACCTCTGGCCTCCTGATCGGGGTGCCCTCCCATGAGCCCCAGATCCTGGTGACGGAGGCCGGACGGAGGCACGACCTGGCCCCAAACGTGACCATTGTGTCAAGCACGTCCTCCATCTTGACTTCGTCGGCGGTCCTTGCTTCTGGACACGGCAAAAAGCGACCAATCTCCCGTCTTCAGCCGCGGAAGACCAAGAAACTGGCCCGCTCCAGGAGCCAGCCTACCCTGGCCCCGTCTGAAGTGGGAACCAACATGACTCTGATCAATCTGTCCTCGCCCCAGATGTCTCAGTCTGGACTGGTTGAGCTCGGCACCCTGACCACAGCGGCCACTACGTCTCACCGTAAAGTCCCTAACATAATCAAGAGACCCAAACCAGGAGTCATGTACTTTGAGCCCACCACGCTACTGCAGAAGAGATTGCCGGTCTCCAGTGGGCAGCCTGGCATTCTCGGCCATGACTCCACCCACCTGCTGCCCTGCACCGTCTCGGGGCTCAACACCAACCAGCCAGCAGTGCTGAACGTGGTGTCCATGGCTCCGCCCAGTCAGCCTGGGGGCCTGATTGCACAAGGCTCCGTCTCCCTTGGCAACCCCGTACTTGGTTCCACTGAGATCACAGGACCCATCAGCAACCTTCTTTTGCGGGCCAGTCCGCACAACCTGAGCCTTCCAGACCAACAGATGGTCCTCCACCCAGGAGCCCCTCTGATGTCTCAGCTGACTGGCCCCGTTCAGACCTCCATCGCCAGCAGCATTTGCGTGCTTCCCTCCCATCAGACCATCAGCATGTCCGTCAGCCAACCAGTGGACCCAGAGGGCGGTGCCTTCCAGCTGCAGCAGAGTCCAGTTGGCCGCATGTTGACAGACAAGACCGCGCCCCTCGAGGCCAGCCCAAACGCCCCCAGGCTACATGTGGCTCTGGCCCCCAGCCCAGTGCCACAGGACTCTGGTAGTGGACCACTCGCTGGGGTGCTGACCCAGAGCTCCCACTCTCAAAGCTCACGGACCGTGCCTATATCCAGGTCCTCCTCGGAGCAGTCGACTGCTGCGGCAGCATCATCATCATCTGCCGGCATGGGGAAAGGCAAACAGAAAGTGAAGCGGAGCAGGCAGAGTCCGGATAAGGCCAGCGGAAAGAAGCACAAGGGCTGGCAGACAGACCAGAGGGACCAGGGCACCTCTACTCCTGGGTAAGACTCACATAACAGAATAGATTAATTAAATCATTACCTGCTGTGTTGACCAGTCTGATTTCCTGCAGATTGTTTGGACTGAATGTTGTCACATTGGCAACGTGACCCTGAGTTATGTGACGCCTGATGTGTCGGTGTTAAATTCAATAGACAAATTGGACTCTAACTGGTTACCCAAGCTTTGGTATCAGTAACTACAACCCCAACATTTCCTTCCTTTTCCCTAGTGGTAGAATTTTTCCTCGCTCCTCAATTTGTGACAGTCAGTGGTGATTACTGAAGCATGGTCCTGCCCCAGCATCTCAATGGTGTTGAGGTCTGGACTTTGAGTAGGCCATTCCAAAATATTATATTTCTTGCTCTACAACCATTCTGATTTATTGAGATATTCTCTTCAGCTCCAGCTCACGGACGGATGGCCTGACATTTTCTTTTAGAATTGAGAGTAGAGTTCATGGTTCCGTCAATGACAATATGTCATAACATAACCATCCCTGTCTTTGGGGCTTTCTGAGTACACCAACATTCAATATAGACCTGTTCATAAAAGCATGTTTATTTTCATGATGCTGTGTGATGGAATGTGTTCCCAGATGACCATTTCACTATGATTCCATGTTTGAATGTCCTCTGCCACTACAGGTCTACAGAGCCAGTCTCCCCTGAACCCATGGACACAGGCAAGTCCAGTGACAGGGGCACCAACAAAAGGTGAGTAATGCAGGCTGGTCAGCCACATTTTGCACACGGTTGATTTGTCATTTCAAACCGTATATTTAATTGCAGTGTTTACTCTGCCAGATCTGACGAACCTCCCGCACTAACGAGCAAAACCGGGGAGTTTGCTGAAGAGAAGTATAAGACCAACACCGGGTCTCTGGTGGTGGCCAACCCCGAGCAGGAGGCTAGCCACAGGGACTCCTCGCTGGACAGCAAACCCAAGAAAGGACTCATCTTTGAGATTTGCAGCGACGATGGCTTTCAGATCCGCTGTGAGAGTATTGAAGGTATCCTGAAGATCCTGACCTCATCCTCTTGTGTTTCCATGTTGCATGGTTATGATGTTGCAGGTCGACGCAGTAATTCATGTCTGACTTTGCAACGTGTAACAGTCAAGACCTCCGATTTTAAAGTCATTGGACAGATTAAGTTAACTCTGTGTTACTAATACAGAGGTTCAGTTGAGCTAACCCGTCTTTTCTTCTCCGTCCTACTTAGAGGCCTGGAAGTCCCTCACCGACAAAGTCCAAGAGGCTCGCTCCAATGCCCGACTCAAAGAGCTCTCATTTGAAGGTAAGGAACTGAAAATAGATGTTGTCTTCTACTTATACTCCATTTCGTGCATGTAGATCCAACCTTTCTGTACTTAACTCTTTTCTCTTTTCCCCCCTTCTCTCGTTCAGGAGTGAACGGCCTCCGGATGCTCGGTGTCCTCCATGACGCTGTGGTCTACCTCCTGGAGCAGCTGTGCGGCTCCAGACACTGTCGCAACTACCGCTTCCGCTTCCACAAACCAGAGGAGGCGGAGGAGCCCCCGATCAACCCCCACGGCTCGGCCCGGGCTGAGCTCCACCATAGGTAATGGCCATACTACTCTCTGCTTTTAATTAATGAAACCTAATTGAAAGAACTGTCTCATTAGAAATAGTGTTCCGTGTTTTCTGAAGATCTTGAAACACTAAGCCGTTATATCGTATATAGACCCAGCATAGCGTTAGCCTTCTGCGGTGATTAAGTAGTCAGTTTACCTGTCTCTGCCATTTCTGAGTGTTAAAACAATTAAGTTATTTTGCATATAGTATGACATTTTGCATGTCATACTGTTTTTCATGGGAATAAAACCCTGGCATTGTATGAAAGAGCAAGATCCATTGGTGCAATTTCTGTCATTCACTTCTGCTTGTATATGTCCCAACTCCACAAACATCATTCAGTAGCAAGCTGATACCGAAAGTACTTGCATTTATATTTTTGAATGACCGCAACACACCAAATCTGTTAAGGTGCGCCCCCACACCAATCTGTTTGTTAAGGTGCGCCCCCACACCAATCTGTTTGTTAAGGTGCGCCCCCACACCAATCTGTTTGTTAAGGTGCGCCCCCACACCAATCTGTTTGTTAAGGTGCGCCCCCACACCAATCTGTTTGTTAAGGTGCGCCCCCACACCAATCTGTTTGTTAAGGTGCGCCCCACACCAATCTGTTTGTTAAGGTGCGCCCCCACACCAATCTGTTTGTTAAGGTGCGCCCCCACACCAATCTGTTTGTTAAGGTGCGCCCCCACACCAATCTGTTTGTTAAGGTGCGCCCCCACACCAATCTGTTTGTTAAGGTACGCCCCCACACCCATCTGTTTGTTAAGGTGCGCCCCCACACCAATCTGTTTGTTAAGGTATGCCCCCACACCTATCTGTTTGTTAAGGTGCGCCCCTACACCAATCTGTTTGTTAAGGTACGCCCTCACACCAATTTGTTTGTTAAAGTACATATTTAATGTCTGTATGATACTGTAAAGTTACGTGAATTGTGGTTTTGGGGCTGATATTAGCTGATTACTGGCAAACGTCTTTCCTATGGTTAAGAGTCTGGAGTCACCATCTGGGATCCTTCCCGTGGTTGAGAGATTGGACAGTTCAGTTGGATTTGGTTTTGTCATCTGACCTGTGTCTTCTCCATCTGTTTGCCTCTGCAGGAGGTCTGTGTTTGACATGTTTAACTTCCTGGCCTCCAAACACCGCCAGCCTCCTGAGTACAACCCCCACGAGGAAGACGAAGAGGAGGTGCGCCTCAAGTCAGCTCGGTGAGTCACTCCATTCTCTTTTCATGCTCCTTGTTTTCATTGTATTTTTACTTCTAAAACTCAGGATTACTAGGTAGTTAATCCTCATTTTATAAATGCAGCTTACTTCAGTCTTGACCGTAGCTTTTCTACCAGGTTCTCTGTGTGCTCAGAGTAGCTGTGTAATGTATTTCCTATTTCCTTCAGTCTTGACCGTAGCCTTTCTACCAGGTTCTCTGTGTGCCTCCAGTAGCTGTGTAATGTATTTCCTTCAGTCTTGTTCTAATACATACCACTGTTTTGTTTCAGCCGGGCCACCAGCATGGACCTGTCCATGGCTATGAGGTTCCGCCACCTGATAAAAACATCCAAGGAGGCCGTGGGGGTCTACAGGTGAGGGAAAAACAGGTGTTGTTCAAGTGACACACATACAAAAGGATTTTGTCAAAACGATGTGCAGGTCTCTTTGTCAGGTTTAACTGTGGAACCCCATGAAAAACCGGTCAGTCACTGATCCAGCGCGCCTTTCCCTCACAGGTCAGCCATACATGGCCGAGGTCTGTTCTGCAAGAGGAACATTGACGGGGGAGAGATGGTTATTGAGTACTCCGGCAATGTCATTCGTTCGGTCCTCACTGACAAGCGGGAGAAGCACTACGATAGCAAGGTAATGGCAGGAGAGTCCATGACCACAGTCCGCTCTGCTCATTCACTTTTTGTCAAAAAGGGTTGCTAACAGGCAAGGGATGTGGAACTTGGCAGACAGAAATGCAGTTTATATAGGGAGGCTTCTGAATGGCGTGGCTCTGAACTCACTCCCGTGGACTGTTTGCAATCTTGATTGCAAATTAGCACAGGGGTCTTGCAGAGGGCGGTGCTATTGGCCTGCACCATCCGGGTCGGGTGGGAGTTAGGAACCAAATACGGTGGCCTTGTCTCGTCACAGTCTAAAAACACCTTGTGGCTATGCCTTGGGGGCCCGTGAGCTTAGTAGAGGGTGGGGGACAGAGTACATGGAAGGATTCCACTCATGACCTGTGGGGGGAGTAGTGTTATAAGAACCCCAACTGCATCTGAAATGCTTCAGAAAACATAGCCATTTTGACTGTCCTTAGTCTGCCGGGCTTTGCCGTAGTAAATCAGGGCCTTAATCGGGAATTGGATAACACAGAATTGGGCAGAAACATTTGGTTAAAAAAAATTCAATACAATTTCATTAATAGAACAGGCTTCATTCCGTATTCTGCTTATCAGAGACGGAGGTTTGTTCAATATAATGTGGGTATTTCTGTCTGAACGTTAGGATGTTGTGCATTACTGAAAGCTGGATTACCCCTTAATTTCACGTCTCAACGCAACCCTATGGTCCGATGTGTTTTGTTCTGTGGTGTCGGTTATGTTCACTCACTCTCCTCTCCATGTCCTTCTCTGTGAAGGGCGTTGGCTGTTACATGTTCCGCATCGACGACTACCAAGTGGTGGACGCCACCGTGCACGGCAACGCTGCCCGCTTCATTAACCACTCGTGCGAGCCCAACTGTTACTCGCGTGTCATCAGTGTAGAAGGCCAGAAGCATATCGTCATCTTCGCCATGCGCAAGATCTACCGCGGCGAGGAGCTCACCTACGACTACAAGTTCCCCATCGAGGAGCCGGGCAATAAGCTACCGTGCAATTGTGGAGCCAAGAAGTGCCGCAAGTTCCTAAACTAGACGCTGCACTGTCCCGTGGTGATTGTGTTTCTTCTTGCACGGTGGTGAAGCAGGGACCACCATGCACTGCCTAGTTTAAGACCATAGTGACGCTTCCAATACTTCCCTCTCTGGTTTTCGGCAGGCAGATACATGACTGAGGGCTGAGGAATAAATGAGCAGGTCTCTGTTTTTGAATGGGAAATTTCTGAAAGAGAACGAGTTGTTATTGTGCCTCTTCGGTTCTTTAGTTTTCTTTTGAATCGGATGGTTTTTGACCATTAGAAGTGAAAAGAAATGGTAACTGTCTAAGGGGAAGTTTCATTCTAGATTTTAATATCACCTCACCTTATTTTTCTAGGGTTGATATCTGAAGTCTTTGAGCATAGAATCCATTCATTATGTTCAGAGAAAAATAAAATAATTGCCACCTGGTTAGAGTACCGTTTAATACACCAAAGTGCAATTTGGGGAAGGGAAGTTTCTCCGCATTTTAGACGAAAGAATGAGGACGTAATATAATTGGTCAGAGGACACTTTTCGCTTGGCCTCGTTTGTTATTACACATCTCCTGGTTGGAATGTGCATTGTCTGCAGCGTTCGGTGTAGCCAAGAGAAATGAGGGCTAGGCAACCGCTCCTGGACGTTTTCCGACTAGGATACCACACCCGGCCAGCTAGCCGATCAGTAAAGCCATTTTGTTTAAATTCCCCCTCCCGAAAAATGCGACGGTCAGTTTAAACAACAAAGGTAGATGGGCTGTGACAATCTAGGACCACGGTTGCCTAGGGCTGACAATGCTTTTCTTGGACTGCTTTGGATTATTTGTATTTTTTCCGCTGTTTGAAGCCACTGTAAATAGTTCTTATGCCTGTCCAGAGCAACACGTTGCAGGATGTTCGGAAGTGAAGCACTAGAGGGAGCCGACGTCGAAGTGATAGAAGGAAAGAAGCCTGTAGATTATTTTCCGTGTTGTCATTGGTAACGAGTGTACTTCTACTGAGCGGTTGGTTGTTGCTCGTTGGATAAAGTCCTGGCCGTGACTAGCACGCTCGGCTGAGATTCTGGTGGACTGACAGCTGTGGGACAAGCTCTTTTTTATTTTATTTTTTGCTAGGTTAATGTTGTTGGTTTTGTATTGGAAAATGACAACGGCAGAGCCATCGATTTATAACGCAGGTATGTGGAATGTTATGTCTTCGGAAATGTTGGTTAGAACAGAGTCTGGAATTGGGCTGCAGCATTGAGAACCAATTTTCATCCCCTGAATCAGATTTTCCCTGATCCCATTTTCAGATCTTTCCTATTTTAGTGTATTTCATTGCATTGAAATGTTTTTTTAACAGTAATTTGAAGTCTGGTCACCTTTTCTTTTGCTTCAGGCAGAGAAATATCTTGCTTGCTTTGACAAAATGTATATAATATGTATATTTTTCTATACAAACGACTAAAAAGCACTCACTAGTGAATAGCACTTAATGATGGTATTTATATTTTTTTAAAATCTTATTTATTTTATTGCCATTTTTGTAGGAAATAGAGGTTTACAGACACTAATGCTTGGTCTCTACATTTTATTCGAGCTGCCTTTTTAAAGCCAATTTTTTTTCTGTCATTTTATTTGTAGCCTGAATGTTTCTATTCGATTCCAAAGACTGAAGCTTTCGTTGTGGCTTCCCGCCAAGCACCAGTCCACCAGTAGCTCTGTTCGCCAATCCCAGTCAATCAAGGACATTTCCAATGATGATTAGCAGCAGGCTGTTGTTATACGCACCTGAGGGTTGCTGATCTGTTAGAATAGCTGTCTTCTATCTCCATTTTCCAGCCTTAATTCCACATGTCACGCATTCTCTAGGCCGCTCATTGAGATCCGTTTGTCTCGGCAGAGGTCATTTGTTCAGTGTGTTGCGTCTTTACATGTTTCACTCTCTTCTTTCCGTGACTGAAGTTGGCTGTAACATGGTTAACCCTTATAGCCAAATCAGTGCTTCAACAGGCCCCATACATGTTTCCCCGCTGGGTCCTTCTGCCAGAAAGTGGTGCCTTTATTGACATTGTTAACGTTGACTTTTTTTGTACTTGACTCCCTTCTGAAGTACAGCATTTGTTTTAGAGCAAGAGTAGGCAACTAGCCTCATCACTGGAAGGCTTTATTTTAAGTAGACCGAGGATCGGGGAGACAGATGTCATTATAAAAAAAATGCAAATTGAGCACAACTAAGCCGAAAAAGAGATTGAATTAGGAAATGACAGTAGTTCCATGCCTTGATTACGTTGAGATCCAATCTTGTTTCTGATTTTATCATTGGGAAACGTTTAACAAAGTTTTTTTTTTAAACCAAATATCAAACACCGTTGCAGCCAAAAACCGAACTGGTTTCAGAGTATTTAAATGAGACATAGGCCTACACACATGACAAGCTCTCTAGAACCGCCGTTAAAGCTGATAAATATAGGAAAGAAGTTAAGCCTCTGTGGATGAGTCCTTTAATTTCCTGCTTGATCCGTCTTTGCCTTTGTTGTAACTGAGCATGCTTCATTTAGAGAACTCTGACTTGGGAGAGAATGGCTACATCATTTTGCTGGAAGTGGATAGGTTGATGACAGGCAGGTGTTTCCTTGCATACCTCGAACGAAGCTCACTAAATTGCTGCTTTGTGCATCTTTGGCTCACGTTGTCCTATAAGCGAGCCACTTCAGGCCAGTGACTTTATTTGTCCTGTTTATTGTTTTATTGGTTTTTGTATATCCGTTATGCCTTGTACTCTGTAGACTTTATATCTTGTAAGGCCATCGCAGACTCTTTCCGACCCTGACCCTGCCCAGGCTGTTGGGTGGATCCGTAACGTTACCAACACATTGCACTGTGACAGAGGCACTGATTTAACGTAGGAAACACCCAGTGGGTTCCTGTGTTTAAAAACCACAAGCACATATAGTGTTTGTGAACTTCCTCGGGAACTGTGTCCCCCAGCAAAGTGCAGTTCTTCTGCTTGACCCCCCCCCAGTGTGTTTGGGTTGAAGGTTGGCACGGGGAGGACACGCGGACCACCTAACAGGCCGACCATCCACACCCTCCAACACACATGGCAGCCTGGTCTTCGCCAGCTCATTCAGGGATACAGTTTTGGTTCAGCTTTCTCTGTCGTTCCACAGCCCTGACTAGCCTCGGGGTGAGCGGCAACGAGTCACGCCGAATTCTGCTGCTAGGTCTTCAATGAATGTAGAAACAAAAAACGAGTTTCTGGTATCGATCACGTTTTTGTTTTTGAGTTATAAAAACCACAAAAAGACAGGGAAGGTGACCTCATAGGACAGCTGTTCATTTTCATTACGGAGGGAAAAAGAGTGTCGAAGGAATGCATTTTAATAACGACAAAGGGTCACACTGAATAACCTGACAAACTTCAATGATAACATCGGTCATCCTTGTACTAATCCCTAAGGGCTCCTCTACAGATCCATGGTAGTAAAGCTTCAGATGTTCCAATACTTTGGTGAATTACAGCAACTCAATAGTCAAGCGTTTGAAATGGTAGGTAGTCTCTGTTGTTGCTTGGATTTCATTGTACCATGCCACAGCAGTGGCCCTTCACATGTAATTATACTATATATACATAACATATACCGAAACAACATAAATAGTGACATGTACTTCAGTATCTATACAATATACGGAATGGACTGACAAACTTAGTTACAGTAGCAAACAGCAGATCTATAATGGTGAATAGCAATGTTCAATGTTCAACTCTATAATGGTTTTGTGTTACAGTATCAATTTAAAATAACTAACGTACATCATTTTTGTATATTGATATTCAGTACCAGTTTTTCTGTGCCTGTGGACGTTCCTTTGGCAGGAGCGTTGCAGTTTTTTTTTTCGGGCAAAAAGAAAAGGTATTTATGTAATGAGAAAAGTAAATGTAAAACGTGGTTGTGAACTTCTTGAGGTCAGCCATTTTGTTTTGTGTTTGATTGTCCTAGTGAATGTTTTCGTTTTTATTCTTTGTAAATTTTTAACAGGGATTTTAGACTGCTTACTTGATGTGGTATAATTGTTTTGAGTTTGTGGAGAACAGGAAAAAAATGAATCCCACCAAAATGTTATTTTACTCCCACCTCTCCTTACCACCTATTCTCATCGGAAGCTTTGGTTGTACTTATCATGTACTATTTCATAGAAAGAAATAATGATGATGAAAATACGTTTTATTTATTTATTTGTGTATCGGAACATCCTTGAATTTATTTACAGGTCAAGGTCATTACCTGATTTGAGAGAAGTCGGAGAAAAAAAATACATAACTGTATTTGTAATTTTATAATTGTTCCTTGTGTATAGAACTTGTCAGCCTCACATGGGATGTGAAATCACGGGGAGTGGGCTGTAGGACTTGGAAAGGGTTAAATGGTTGTCTTACAAACAAATCTTCCTCAACTCTCCTTGAAAATGATAATATTTTTCCCTATTTGTCGCTCATCAGTGTTCTTTCATGTATCACAGAAATGAAGGAAAGTTAAACCACAATAGTAAACCACAAACTACTTAAGGTTGAATGTATAATTAGGAAATAAAATTGTACATAACTGTAAAAAGAAAAGTTTCTAATCATGTTTATTTTCTATGCACTTTTTTTATTTAAGTGATAGTTTAAATAATAAACATGTCTCGTTTACTCTTCAGACTCTGTCTCCTTTTCTTTTTTAAACTGTCAACCCGGTGTTCAGTAGTTCTTAGATTGTTGTCGGTGATTACAGCAGTAAACTTTCTGTATAGGAGTGTACTAAATGACTACAATGTGAAAGGGGAATAACATGCAGAGCTGTGTGTATGTTTGCTGAAAGCAAAGCACAGATTTTGTTTATTTCAGTCATTATTCCGATGTGGACTGTAGAGCCAAAACAGCAAAAGGGGGGCGAAGCAACATTAAATGGAGCAGGCCTATTGCAGAGCTACTGATCTACAACTTAGATTCCTGGTCCCAGTTGGTTGAATAATTACATTGAAGTTAAGTTGGCATAAAAGGTCAGATTTATCCAGGAATATTGCACTTAAATAAAAACAGGTGTGTGCATTACAGGTGTGTGCATTAGCAAGTTTATTTAGCAGAGCCCAAATTGGGATTGTCTAACAGGTGAGTTGAAACTATGACTAACTTTGCTCTGCCCTATTTGGGGTGTTATGAATGCAGTCCTCTGCAGGGGTCTTTGAAAGTCCTCTGGGCAACGAAGAATTGGCTTCAGGCGAGTTTTAAAATTAAGAGTTATGGTTGGAGGTTTCAAAGAGCCCTCTCCCTGGGGCCAGCGTTTCTCTGTTGTCGTGTGAAACACTTAATCAAACCCGTGTGTGGAAACGTGAAGGGCAAACTTTGGAAGGGAACAAGCCTCATTAGTCTGTTTCTTCCAGCCTGAACCTGTAGCTTTGTTGTCTCAGCAGGGATGTAGTCCTCACTTCAGGCTGTGTTGATGCTGTGTCCGGATTTTGACATGCTGGTGTGAAAAACAGTTTTCATCCTGAGTGATTGTTCAGTAACAGAGACAACCCACCTCTTCATGGTTGGCTGCAAATGGGTTAGACGGGACGTGGAATGTCCCAGAGAAAAGAACTGAATTCCGGCTGAAGTTTCTTGTTTCAACTTCGGGAAGAAAATCGTAGGAAAGAAAAACATTGCTCTAAGATAACGCGTTTCAAGTCAATTCCTGTATTTTCACCCTTGGAAATTGACCAGTGTTAAGGAAAATAATTAAAAACTCTTTATCATTTTTGAAGAGTTCACAGTACTCTATAAGTCTCAGTTAGTCGCTGGGAGCAGTTGGGTTGTTCCATAAAATATGTGTCTTTTGCATCCCTTCAATTACTCGGAATTGACCTTCCAGCAAATTTCTCTCCAATAAACATTTCCATCTTATTTATCCCCCCAAATATCCAAGTCTCATCATCATGGTAAAGACCGTGCTTTTCAGTTACTTTGATAGTCATTTGTAAAGATATTTATTTAATGTGATTAATAATTATTGTGATAAAGTGAAAAGGCCAAAAGGGGTTCAGGTGCTATGCTGTAAATATCAGTTGACTTACACCAAGTGACTCTGTGGACTAAGACACCAAATTATCAATGAAAACTGTAACAATATGACACACTAAAACAGTCTTATAAACATTTAAAATGTTATTTTACATGGTGCAAAAGTCAAGGGACAGTATTTACCACTATCACTCAAGAATTATCTATTTCCCTGACCACAACCCTCTGATTTACTAGTTATGTTTTGAGGGGAAATTCCTCTAGTGTCTAAGCGTCAAGTGGTGTGTGATCTGCCAACGTTCCTTATTGTACATCATTTTCCCCCACTCTCTCCTGCTTTCCAAATCTCTTTTTTTTGTTTCAATATTGAATACTTATTTTCCTCCTTTTTCATTTGTGCTGGAGAGACTTCTAACATTTTCATTCTCCTCTCACTGCCCTTTGCTCTCTGCCCCTGTCCCACCCTCCCTCCCTCTTTCTAATTGGCTTTCATTACCATTTCCTTTAAAGACTGGGAGTTTTCATTTTTTCCCAGCCTCGTTGGCAGAAGCGAAGGCTGGCTTTACTGTTTCACATCAGCTCCAGGCAGACGGCTGCTCCTAAGGACTACTGGACAGTTACTGGTAAACTTTAAGCTTCTCAAATAATGCCTAATTGAATACATTTCTATATGTTTGACTTTGCCTGTGTTTAAACATTATCTATATTAAGAAAGTGAAACCACCCATGATGTTTGTGATGAGAAGCTTTTGCTGCCAAGCTAACAGTAAAAAGAATGGATTATGGTTTCACTGGCCACTCTTTTTAGTTTTGCATTTGCATTGATGAATTGTTATTGTAATTAGGAAATCATTTACTATAACTGACTATTGACTGTTTAAGTATAAATAATTCATCAACCTAGATATACAGTTAGTCATAATATTAGCAGGAACGTGTAATACTATCATTCTGTGTTGTACTGCTTACATGCTACCTCTGCATTTCACCTCACACATGTCTCAAAAAGAGAAAATTGGCAGTCCTATACTTTTTGTTAACACTTTAATCCAGATTGATTACCAAACGTTGCAGGTGTAGGACTAACTTTTTTGATCAAGGACAGAGCAACAGATTTTTCAACTTGCTGGCTCTAGGATTTTCTCCAGGAGAACAGGTCTACAGATTCCCAGGTTAGTACTGTTTGTTCTTCCTCAGAATGCCGAAGAAGCTTTTGGCTAGTTTCTCTACGGGGCAGTCCTCTGGTGCAGGTCTTCATGCTCTCATAAAGTATACAGCAGCTGTGTCTGAAATGTACCACTCATCATGACTTCTTCAGGCTGGATATACCCTGGAAGACTGTCTCTTTAGGATTTCATCTTTTATCAAAGACCTTTACTGGCCATTCAGAAGGATGCTTGAAGTTTTTGTATTTTAGTTATTTAACAATTAATAAATAAAGTCAGCTGAAGGCCCATTTTTCATTTTCAACAACAATACGGCCGAAGGCATTCAACAGCAAAATCAACAGATGACGCTTACAACCATATACGTTATGGGGGGAAAAGAATGGCAAACAAACACCATAAAAGCAAATCAACAACAAACAGCAGATATACAGGTATACGGTTATATCAGACATCTGACAGTAATGAAATGGGTGGACTGTGGTGATGACGTTCATGGTGGAATGTCATCAGCCCTTTGTGAGTCTTTTGTAATCACGTTGCACAGTGGTCTACCACACAGTCACCTCAGAGCCTCCAGTGATCATAGTTTCAGCCAGCCTGCAGACATGCCCTGTCATTCCCTGTGTCAGTGTTTACAGCTCTGTCAGCCTGTGCTGCAGTCCCATGGTAACCAGCGGTAGACAGACATGCTGTCTTTCAGTCTCTCACAGCCGGCTCCTGTTTCCCAGCACTGCAAGAGGAGGGGGCGTGACGCACACCCCCTTATTTCAATACCCTCAGACTCCTATACAGACAGACCGTCTTGATCCTATGCCAAAGCAAGGCCGGAATTAACGCTGAGCTTTTTGTTTTGTACAGTGTAAACAATGATTGCTCCCAATATGGCAGTGTTGCTCTCATTGACGTTTAATGTGAAACAGCTGTTTTGAAAACTGGGTTAGCCTGCTGACGCCAACAAAGGCAGAAGCCAGTAGGGCCACACTCTGATTTCCTTTCTAGACTTTCGCATTTTAGTTATTTAGCTGACGGCCTCATCCAGAAAGACTTACAGTACCGAGGGCATACATTTCTGACCTGGTCCCCCTTGGGAATCAAACCCACAACATCTGATGTTGCAAGCGACATGCTCTACCAACTGAGACACACAGGATCAAATGTTTACAGTTTTAATGCCTATCAGCCATACTTGCATCCACTATGTATACTGTCATTAAATGTACTGTATACATTGTGTATACAATATTCCCAAACCTTTGGCTCCATGCAATATGAAGTCCTCTGATTTCCACTCCCTCATTTCCATAGCCATCACAATAAATGTTTTGTTTTGATTTCTACTGGTGACCGATTTTTGTCTGCTCTCATTTCATATTATCATTCTATAAATTATATTTCTATTGATTTTGGAGTATTAGATAGCTAGAGTTATTTGGATTTGAATGTTTCTGTCCCCTCCAGAGCGGCTTTGAAATGACACCAGTCCATCTATGTCCCTGCCTCCTCTCCATCCTACTGGTCCACTACTCTCACCAACTAGAGGACAACAAGATCCCACCCAGTCTTTGTACGGGACACCCGGGAATCCCAGGTACCCCGGGGATGCATGGTGGCGCCGGCCAACCAGGAAGAGATGGGAGGGACGGGCGAGATGCTCCCCCCGGAGAGAAGGGTGAGAAGGGAGACGTGGGAGATCCAGGTACTGTGACGTGCACCATATATGTATTTCCACAACATTGTACCGACCAATTAATGGACTGTTTCACAGAGTAAAACATAGGGCATCCTACAATTTCCCTCAGCGAGCTCTTCATTAAGTGGTTATTGGATGGGTCAACGGGGGTACCAGTCTTGAGTCTGGTTCGGTTCTGTTCCCAGGCGAGTCAGGCTTCCGGGGCCTCACCGGAGACAAGGGAGACCCCGGAGACAAAGGAGACAGGGGCCAGTCGGGCGAGTGCGCCGTTGCCCCCAAATCGGCGTTCAGCGCCAGGTTGTCCGAGGGCCGCACCATGCCGGTGGCGGCAGAGGACGCGGTGCGCTTCGACGAGGTAACCCTGAACGAGCAGGGCGACTACAGCGCAGAGACAGGACGCTTCACCTGCAAGGTGCCGGGGGTCTACTACTTCGCGGTGCACGCCACCGTCTACCGCGCCAGCTTGCAGTTCGACCTGATGAAGAACGGGCGGACGGCGGCGTCCTACTTCCAGTTCTACGGGAACTGGCCCAAGCCTGTGTCTCTGACCGGGGGATCGCTGCTGCACCTCGTCCCTGGGGACCAGGTGTGGGTCCAGATGGCGTTGGGGGAGTACAGTGGTTTCTACTCCAGCTCTAAGACTGACAGCACCTTCACTGGCTTCCTTGTGCACTCAGACTGGAAGAATTCTGCGGTCTTTGCCAAGGGAGAAGTGGTATAGATGACCGAAGGACCAAGGTCTTCACAGTCCCTGTGAGGTTGTAAGGAGACTCAGTGAGATACACAAAATATGTGTTGGTGCTGGTGCAATATGATAAAACACATTGGCTATCAAAATAAAAATGTTTATAAAATTCGTAGGGAAGTCCTCGCAAATATATTGTAGTTAATGAGAAGCGGTTGTCCCGGAGCAAGGCCTTCTTGCTCCGCCCAGATTGTTGCTGTAAATGGGGATGTGTTCTTACAATCAAACTGGCAAAAAAAGGACAAATATAAAGGGATCAACAAATCAAGGTAGATTTTTCCTAGTCAGATATTTTAGAGGCTGTCAAAATGCACTTGGGAGATGTCTCTTCTTTGTATACAGAAAATTCACTTCTGGTCTTTGCAGAGTTGTATAAGACACCATAATGATGCGTTATGATGATTTATCAAGGGACGCACTGCATATTAATGTGTTCAACTCTGCTTCAGGTTAGCCATTTGACTGCGGTTGTACAACAATACAGTAGGCCCTGAACTCAGCATTGTTTTGGGCTTGCATGTATCATTGTTCAATTACATATATTTTACCCTCCGTTGAAACAGAGTATATCATGTTGGGACTAGTAGGGTGGGTTCCTTCAGTTGGTTGGAATTGTTAAATAGGGACCATCCTCTTTACACTGTTTCTGTGCTTGTACGTTTTATTTTCTTTCTTTATTTGGATTCCCGTAAGCTGACTCTATAGCAACATGGGTTCCAGTATCTAACAAAAAACACATTACAGGCAAACTAAACTTCACAATTTGCATACAATTAACAGAAACCTCTGCAAGTAGAATTTAGAGACACAAGTATATAATGCACTACAATTTACTGAAATATAAATAAAAAATACAAACACACAACTACAACATACAATTAAGAATGCTTTTGTGTGTCTCTGTGTCAGGCTTTTACTCTGTGTGTAAAATATGTTCACATGTACCTTTTAGAGTTTGTATGATCCAGGTCTAAAGATGTGGGACAATTAAGTAAAACCTGAGAAATGGATGTGGATGGAATACTTTTGTATTTACGGCTAAGGGATTGAACCTAGAAACCTGGGGATAATGTTAAGCTGCAAGGTTAAGAATGCTACATTCTCAAATTTCAAGTTAGGTTCATTGTCAAAACTAAGGAAGTGATTGCACACCTGAAGTGAAATCACTACGTGCGAGAAAAAAATAACTATAGATCATTTAAATATTCTTGCACACTGTTTATGCTTACAAGTGTTTTACTTTATTAAATATCTGCAACGTTTTGAACAAAGAGTTGATAGTCTTCCCATGCCTGACGAAGGTCTTTGACCGAAACGTTACAGAATTTGGATACATTTTAACACTTTTAAATGAATATTTTCCAAAGTTAGGTTCATTGAAAACTTCTCAAGAATGACATTTTCGTATTGAAGGTGTGGGTAGGAGAGATACACACACAGTACAAGGTTTCTATTTTTTATAACAATCCTTTTTGATTGACAGGGGGGCCCAGACTTTTCAATTCCAATTTCATTCTAAGGGGAGAAGCAAATATTAGGGATCAGGATAATGCTGAACTCTAATGTACTGATAAGAGCAAAAACATTTGGAAAAGGCGGCATCGGGTTTCTGAACAAAGTACTGTTAATATATGGACAGTCAAATTATGATTCACGAGCTATTATTGCCATTGCATAGAGAGACATTCAAGACTAACCATCCCGTTGCTGCTCTGCTAAACATTTGAAAAAAACAATTAAAAGAGATGAGAATACATTTGTCCATCTGCTGTCAAGTCAACAGCCATGCATGGTACCAAATGACTAGGATAAACTGAGTGTTGTATCCCTGTCACTTAAGGTTTGATGGCGATGCCACATGCAATTCAAGCAATTTGGCAACAGATATTTGATACTCCAAAACCATGCCACTGGCTCTATGTATAGATATTTAGAAGAACAATTGACACCTCAAACCCATTTCTTTTAATTCAAATGATTTTGTAGAATCCTTGCTACAAAAATAATATTGAATTCACAATATGTGTCGCAGAACAGTCACTGGACAGATTCTACTGAGGAGAAACCCCATTAGCACTGGTATTCTGGTATTGTCCGTCGGTGGTGACACACAGGGGTGCTACCGTGGGTCACGGTTGCCCGGGTGCTGCTGGGTGACTTGATGGACAGCAGTCAGTCAACAGGAAATATGACGGTGCCCTAGGTTAAAGGTATTTTTATCCAGATAATGAAATCAACATCCCCAAGAGAAGTGACGTGGGTACTATGTTCTAGCTATTATATTATTGTGGTTTGGGTAGTGTACAGGGCTGGTGAATGGTTCCATGTCAGATAGCTTGATTTATAATCAGGCGACTGAGAATATTTTATATTTTTCAAGCAGTTATATATCTGAATATCCAACAAGCCTGTAGAGAAAATGTTGATTTATTTTCCACTGGGACCCCATGTTGTCTCCAAGTTAATGATTTCACCAAACACGCGAACGTCTCTTAAAGTACATTGACAGACACTTCACAACATCAGGGTCTACACTTCACTGCCAAAACCTGAGGATTGCTGGAAGGATTGTTTAATGTTCTTTCACTGAGGCAAAACAAAAAACGAACATATGGTTGAAATGACTTTGTCTCAAAATATATGAACAAATGTTTTTACCATGAAGAAATTAAATGAATATAAAGATAATATTTCCCTCACTATAAACTCATTATGAAGAATTTAGGCCCTGTGAAATAAATCTCTCTCCGACTTCAAGAATGCCAAACGATGAATGAGACAGTGATGTAATTTGCTGACATAACTTGTATGGGTGAATGTCTGGGGAGAAAGGAAACAGAAAAGGAGATGGCCAAAGAGACAGCCTCTGAGGTTTGCCTGAGTTTCAATACTTAATAAGGAATTAAAGAAATATTTAAAGACAATAGATCACAACACATTCTGATACTGTGTTCTAAAAGGCATCAACAATCTGAATCTACCGAAGGTTTCATGCTGTCGACAAACTCAATTCAAAGATGGAGGCAAATGTCATTACGTTTCTATTAAATTCTGTCTAGTGCAACAACATGTACACTTGTTTTATGGTGGTCAGATCACTTTACAATTAATTTAGAATTACCTCATGACACGCCATTAAACAGCATTATATTCTTATGTTCAATTGGTTAAAATTTTCTTTCAGTGACCTGGAAAAAGTCATTAACATCCCATGGTGTTTGTTGTAACCCTCATATATGCAGTATAGTGATAATTGGTGTTTTTCCACCAGTTGAATTTTTAAACAAAGTGAGGAGAGTTACTTTCTCCACAAGATGACAGTGTTGTATCAACACAGCATAGCATTGCCTAGTTTTAACCAACAGTTGGTGAGACTGTTCCTTGGTCATGCGAAGGAACACCTAAAGTTCCTCAGAATTCAGAAATAATTGGAAACACAGAACACAGTATTAAACGGTAACACGTGTGTGAGACCTTAAAGATTTTAAAAACAACATGTACAATTTGCAAAAAAATTGAAAAATAAAGGGTGTCCAACTATTGGCAAAATCTGTGGCTTCAATCGAGAACAATCTTTGACATTAACAAACAGCTTGCCCAAATTTCATACAAGTGTCAATCATTCCAGTGGGGAACAATATGGTTCTCCAGCATGCCAAGAGCTGTTGCCCACCGAAGTCAGTAACACTGCTGAACTGCAGTCAGAGGAAGAACCAGGTTTGGCTTCAGAAGCTTGATGTGGAGGTCTTGGACTGGCCTGGTTACATGTGGTTGTAAAGCTACTGCCAAATTCTCTCAAATGACATTGGAGGCATCTCGTGGTAGAGACATTTTAAATAATTAATCTGTAAAAAGATCTGGTGGCAATTCAGGCAGTCAGCATGCCCCTCTCAAAACTCTGTATCATTGTGTTGCATGTCAAATATGTAAAATGGTGTCACCTTTTACTGTCCTCAGGATAAGATGAGTTTTGGATTACCTCTGCATGAGGCAAAATGCTCACTAAGATCTGTCGAAACAACATTTGTCCTTAACATTTGAGAGAAATTAACTTTTTGTGCAAACAGAACATATCTAGGATCTTTTATATCAGCTCATGTAATATTGTACAGACAACTTTGCATATTTTGTATTTTAGTATTTGTTTACAGCTGTGTTTCACCAACTTCAGAGTGCACTGTATGAACTGTTTCATTTGGAGCTGCCTAATTTCTGTTTTCTATTACAGACAACAACAGTCAGCAGTTTACATGCTTTAAAGGGCTATATACATTTCTCAGTGAAGTGAAGCTGAGAGAAATGTGGTATTTGGTGTCAGTTTACCACAGTCTTCTTGGCTGGGACTGTCTGTCAAACTGAGGAATGTGAGGGACCTTTTCACAGGGTCTATGTTCTTCTACATTAAGCCTAAATGTTCTGTTCACCACACCAAACCATTAAGCCTAACTATTCTATTCACCAAACCAAACAACCATTAAGCCTAACTGTTCTGTTCACCAAACCAAACCATTAAGCCTAACTGTTCTATTCACCACACCAAACAACCATTAAGCCTAACTATTCTATTCACCAAACCAAACAACCATTAAGCCTAACTATTCTGTTCACCAAACCAAACCATTAAGCCTAACTGTTCTATTCACCACACCAAACAACCATTAAGCCTAACTATTCTATTCACCAAACCAAACAACCATTAAGCCTAACTGTTCTGTTCACCAAACCAAACCATCAAGCCTAACTGTTCTATTCACCACACCAAACAACCATTAAGCCTAAATGTTCTGTCCACCACACCAAACAACCATTAACCCTAACTGTTCTATTCACCAAACCAAACTACCAGTAAGCCTAACTGTTCTATTCACCAAACCAAACAACCATTAAGCCTAACTGTTATATTCACCACACCAAACAACCATTAAGCCTAACTGTTCTATTCACCAAACCAAACAACCATTAAGCCTAACTGTTCTATTCACCAAACCAAACAACCATTAAGCCTAACTGTTCTATTCACCAAACCAAACTACCAGTAAGCCTAACTGTTCTATTCACCAAACCAAACTGGCACCATGACCTCGTGGTTCCTCTGGTCATGACCTAAAAGTGACTTCCTGTTCATGAGGCATTAACTGGAAGTCTTTCACTTTTTTACCTTGCCAAACAGGACATGAACAGCAACTGTCAAAACCTTGAGTTCACATACACTGGCATTCAAATCTATGGGGTCACTTAACAGCGGTCTTGTGTTACATGAAAACATACCTGAAATGAGTTTGAATAGGAAATATAGTCATTGAAAATGTTAGGAATAATGATTTTTCTATTCTCGTTAGAGACTGTTTTTGGGGTTCTGTGAAAGGAGTAGTCCACAGTGTTGTATGTGTCCTTCAGTTTCTTGAAAGTTACTACATGGAATAACCTTCACGTCTCAGCACAAGAATGGACTGACAACTTTCAGAAGAAAGTTTTTAATAATGTCTACACTGTATTTCTGATCAATTTGATGTTATTTTACTTAACGAAAAAATTGCTTTTCTCTCGAAAACAAGGACATCCATCCCGAAGTAGATCCCAAATCTTCTAAGGGACCCCAAACTTTTGAACGGTAGGGTATACATAGAAGTTACTTTGGGATAGATGTCCCCTAGGTTGTAAACAAGAATAAACCTCCACTGGGAACCTCTAGTGAATAATCTGTCTCTGCAGGAAGTGGACCTCGGGATCCAGACCCGTTTCTGACCTCCTCCTACTCACAGCACGTCCAGCTGCTCTCGGCATGTCGGTCAAAGATGGGGAATTCTACCACAGGGGAAGGTTACTTTCTCACGTTCAAGAGATGATATCACAACGGCTTGCCTATCATCCCTGCTGGATCAACATCTCTTACTGTGTCCCCAACAGACAAACTTTCTACCGTTGAGAAAATATTGAGACTTAGGAAGCTATTTGGAGATATAAAAATTTCAGAAAACACAGAATTTTGAATTAATGTCCAATAATGAAAATGTCCAAAATATTTGCTAAAAAGGTTTATTAATAAGCGACAAGATACAACAAAAATTAAGGGGACAATGCACCTTTTTCTTTTCTTTCCAAAAAACTTGTAGATGAAGGTTTTGAGGAAAAGAAGGGGTAAAATTTAGAGACTACTGCAAATTGAACGCTTCGGTTCCTCACTCAAAACATTCCTTTTCAACTTTTTTGAAAAGTAAAAGTAATAAAAACATTTTTCCAGAGCTGTATAATCTTGAACATCTCCATCTAAGTCGGTTTTCCAGGAAATCTAGCAGTTTAGTGACATCGGAGTAAAAGCTTCAAATTTAACAATTTTGATAAAATTAGTCTTAATAAAATATGGGTGGCATGAAAATCATGTTGGAAACACTGCCCTACATTTTTGCCTTTTAACTCTGAATTTTTACAGTGACGGTTAGAGGAAAATATTTAATGCTCTAGTGGATTTTATGTTAAAGACATTTCAGGATTCACTGGTCCAAAGGACTATAATCAGTTACAAATGCCTAATCAAAAAAGAATTGCCTTGCTAGAAAAGATGCTGACACAGTCTGTGGATTTGATCTAGTATAATGACCATAGCATCCTGTAAAGTGGAACTGGCTGTAGTGCTCTTCTCTTTATGGAGGATTGTCATGGCCCGGTTCAGTTCAAACAAACCTAGCTTTCCCTTTACTGATGTATTTTCTGAATCATATTTGAAAATACATAATTTCATCTTTTTTAAACACACAGAAAAAGAAAAACAGTAACAAAAGTGTTTTATTGCGAGCTTGTCATTTTCTTTAACCAATATGGCCACATTCACAATTTTTGGCTTATTGCAATGTCTATCACTTTGTGCTGTTTGCCCGACATACAATCAAATTCTTCCTACACAAACAAAGCCATATGAATGGCAACATGAGGATTTGTCTGTATCTTTGCGAAGGACTGTCACACAAGGGCTTTGGGGTGACCTGAGAGGAAATGAGGAACATTAAGAATATAGCTTAGGTTGCACTCTGATCATATATGTATATTTTTCTCTCATCATACAGAATGTAATAAAATGTTTGACATGGGATGTTAGGAAAAAGTTAGGTCATGTTCAAATTGTTTGGTTGAGCACTAACTGAATAAAGCGAAAGGCATGTGACTGGAACAAAAACCGTAATTATTATACACAACGTCAAACTAACAACATCAGATTTCAAGAGGGTCCAATTTGTAAGGTGTAATTAGCAAATTGTGATTGATCTCATAGAATGACCAGCCTGTGTTATGACGCATGGTGATCTGCAGATTAGTCAGCGTTCAACCGGAGTAGTTCTGATCATGGCCAAATATCAGTGTCTCTGGTTTTCCTTAAAGTTCTGCTGTCCCCAGGGTCACTTCTATACACATGTAGCAGCAGTCGGCTGCTTCCCATGGGAAATATATCATTCACAATATTCCACTGTACCGATCCCTTGGGATCACAAAAGCATTCACATGCAGAGCCTTTCTACAGCATTCATTTTGGAAATTGCCATCCAAAAAAGGAATATCAATGATGACTCACCAGCCTATCACTGTCATTGTCACTTTTTCCAACCATAGCACAATAATTCAATAACCATTGATAGTGTGTGGTGTAAACCTCTATATGGAAATTTAAAAAAGATATGATCAATACTTTTTTTTTAAGCAAAGAGACAAAATAGAAGCAGGTCATTGTAAAGCCATTACTATTGTTGAAAATTTTGACCAAAAATTAAATAGATTTATGGAATGTGCAGAGCACAAATTAGGTAGTGTGCTTATGCCAACATAATGGAATTAATTGACCATAGTGGCTCGATTGATGGAATCATCACTAGAACAAAACAAAAAATTTGGTAAATTTACAACAAAACATCAGCATACGGGAACAATAGACATTCACACACAGTTTGGAACTGTAAATCCGTATAAAAATGGAGGCAAACCCCGTCGTGGTTGTCTGGACAAAATACAAGGCACATTTTATGATGACAGACGGAGGCAACAAGCCCTGGTCTCGGATAGCTGTGTCCATGTTGCAACGTGCAGAATGCAACAACCTAGCCTGCAGTCCCAGCACAGCCCGACCCTGAGTCACCCTAACCCTGAGACTCAACAAGCCCCTCCCACGGCCATCCCCTCAGAGATACACGTCCATAGTGTTCAGGATCATGTGGCGGCAGAGCGGGCAGTTCTGCTGGTAAACAGGCTGGCGCAGCAGTATGCCGGTGCAGCCCCGACAAAGGCACAGGTGGCGACAGGGCAACAGCACTACCGTCTTGGCACTGTCCTGGCAGATCACACACTTCTTCCTCTCCTCCTGCTCCTTGAGCAAAGTTAGCAAGCCGTCGGCCGGGCGCTCCTTGGAGCCTGAACTCCCCTCCCCCGGGGACAGCTTCTGTAAAGGCCGGTCCGTGCTGCTGGAGCCGGGAAACACCAGGTCCCACAGGTCGTCCATCAGCTGGTGTGGCTGACCAGCGTGTAGCGCTGGGTCCCCCGTTCTGCCGTCTGGGGGAGCCCTCTGCTCTCGAAGACTGGGCTCAGGTTGCCTCGCGCGACCAGCTCTTCTGACTCTCATGCTCCTATAGACTGGCGTTATCATCTGGTGCAGGCGACTGATACGTTGTTGAAGCCTCTGCCACAGGCCTCTCTCCAACAGGTAAAAGCGATGGAGAACAGTTTTTAGGCGCTGCACGGCGGGGAGAGAGTTGACGTAATCGACGGCACGGTGGGTTAACACTGGGTTCATGTAGATGGTGGCCGCGACAACTGTTGCCATGAGGATAAGGCCGTAGGTGTTAAGCAAGAACACATTGAGGAAGATGTGTCCAAGCAGAGCCAGGAACTCCAGGGCTAGTCTGAAGGGAGTCCAGAGGACGACTGAGGTTCCGAGCAAGCTGCTGTACAGGAAGGTGAGGAGTGTCAGGGTGAGCTCAACGGCTTTCTGCAGGGGGAAGGAGGCCGTTTCCCACATGTTGACCACTACTGAGTAGAGGTTCTGTGTCCCAATGAGCAGCAGGTTAACGACTGTGTTGACCAGGTAGAGCACCAAGCTAACTGCAACGCCACAGCCCTCCCACACCTGTCGCAGGAAGTCTTGGCAACACAGCAGCCCACGGTGAAACAGATCTCTCACATGCAGGAAAACATGTGACGACAAGTAGCCGACCATTTTGAAACTGTCCAAAACACCTGCTAGCAGATGCAGCCCGCGCCAGAACATGTTGACTGTGCCCTCAGACAGGAGTGATACGCTATCAATCAGGGCGACCACAAAGAACAGAGCAAGATTGCATCCTTCCAATATTGAGTTAGTCAGTAACACAGGTAAGGTATTCAAAAAAGTGATACATGCTGCCAGGACCCGTATCACTGAATGGACTATTAAGAAATTTAGGTCTAGGAGGAAAGATATGAAGTCGAAACATTTCCCAATAGCACAAAAGACTGCGTTTACCAGGCCCATGATAACGTTAATCTTCAAAGTTTTCACTCTTGTCTGTATTCATTTCATTTCCACAGCAAAGATTACATGGCTATGCAGTTGCAATTCAAGATACGCGGCACACTTTTCCTTAGGTCAAATTAGCCAATTAAATTAAAACAACAGAGCTCACTCCACTTGCTGGCTAGCTAGTTTCGTTAATTAGTAAGTAAGCCAGCAGAACACATTAGTCTGGCTCATTGCACTTGGAAATAATCCATTATATCTGTAAACAGCCCTTCAACCGTGGTTACTTCACTCACCGGATGTTTACTTTCAAACTCGAGGGCAGGTTTGTATCTAACTCTCCTGTTATGTAACTAACATGCACAAATCTTAGGTACGTTTACTAGCAAGTTGAATACATTTGACTCCCGGACACAATATGAAAACTGTCATCATGTTCCGACTTCAATTATGCATCTCCCTTTGGGGGGAAAAGTCCACGACAAGGCAAGACAAAGTTACAACAAAAAGTCACAACACAAGCCACTAGCTGTGCACTATACACGGCGGCCGCCATTACTGTTCCGGTTTGGGTCACATGGTCTTCCTCCAATAAATGCCACGTCCGTAAGACATGCTCAGAGCTGCATCCAATGAGGTTCACGTTGAGGCTTAATCATAAACGTCTTCAAAATGCAATCAAAGCGGTCAGTGCGCAACTCCTCACTTTGATTATACTATAGTAAATATAATACAAGTAGTTTACAGTAATATCAAATTTCAGCGGAAAATTGCGTTATTTTATTAAGATGGTTGTGATCATATCTTAGGGTTTTATATTTGTATCCGTAGGCGGCTATAATCACACATTTTACAACCATCACCGTGTAATTCATGCTATTAGGATGACTCATACACCCTTTCCATTTTGTGTGAACATTCCCATTACCTCACCTGATATAGAATGACCATTAAACAAAGCCCTGTGTTTCAGAACAATACCATATGTGTAACCAAGTGTTCTTCCTTGTCTGTTGGTCATCCTCTCCAGATGAGGATAAGCCTGTAGTGGAAGTGTGGAAGGAGAGCAGATGTATGAAAGGAACTGTGATAAGATCAGAGGATGTGACTGGAGTTTAGTGTTCGGACAGCACATCCCCCACCCAGTGCTCCCGAGCTGTCGGTTTTTCCAGTTCTTTCTTAGAACCTATACTGCCACCTACTGGATACATCTCTTAGGTAAAGTTAAACAGGAAAAAGTAAAACGTTCAAGCTAGAACAAAACGATTTATTTTGTGTAACAAGGGAAATGCATGTTACAGGGCCAAAGTAGGGAATAGCTTCATTTACTATAGCCCTCAGAGAATTTCCCAGTGCTTGGATTTTCACAGAAACTCAGGACAACAAAGGGTACAGTTATGTATAATTTGCTAT
>JACXGJ010007108.1:0-31696 GCA_016801105.1 Esox niger | reverse complement strand
GGGTTATGGTAGACTGGTAGGGTTATGGTAGACTGGTAGGGTAATGATGGTTGGATGGGGTTATGGTAGACTGGTAGGGTTATGGTAGACTGGTAGGGTAATGGTAAATGGATGGGGTTATGGTAGACTGGTAGGGTTATGGTAGACTGGTAGGGTAATGATGGTTGGATGGGGTTATGGTAGACTGGTAGGGTTATGGTAGACTGGTAGGGTAATGATGGTTGGATGGGGTTATGGTAGACTGGTAGGGTTATGGTAGACTGGTAGGGTAATGATGGTTGGATGGGGTTATGGTAGACTGGTAGGGTTATGGTAGACTGGTAGGGTTATGGTAAATGGCTGTCATGTCCTGTTTGGACTATGAAACAGCAGACAGTGAAGTGCACGAGACTGGAGGCAGTAATAGTACAATGGCTTCTCTCTCTTCCTCCAGCGGATTCCACTGGCACCCACTCCCTGTACACAGCCTACAAGGACTATGAGATCATGTTCCACGTGTCCACCCTGCTGCCCTACACACCCAACAACAAACAACAGGTGCCCTCTAGCAGATACAGACACGACGCCATTCTAGACCAGCCGGATGTTCATTGAGATGTTGTCATTATTGTATGGTTATACGTGTTTGTCCTGTCCGTGTTCTAGTTGCTAAGGAAGAGACACATCGGGAACGACATCGTAACCATTGTGTTTCAGGAGCCAGGGGCTCTACCCTTCACCCCCAAAACTATCCGTTCGCACTTCCAGCACGTGTTCATCATTGTCCGTGTGCACAACCCCGGAAGCGACAACACCTGCTACAGGTGAGTTAGACTGCTGAGAGGCTGTGGTCAACCTCTGGTGACCACTAGAGGGCTTGGTGGTCACCAGCAAACTGGAATGTCCCTTGTACTACAATGGTGGTTGTTTGAAAAGCTCATGGAGGTAGATATCACTGAGAGAAAAGAAAAGCAGCGAAAGGCTTGGTCACCAAAAGTGTCTTGTGTAACTACTGGCTGTCTGTCCTCTGTCCAGTCAGGAGCCAGATGGTTGTACTGGTTTAATTATGTCTGACTAAGACCAATCACTGCTGCAGCTGCTGTCTAGCTGGGATGGGGCTGTACTGTACCTTTCTGCTTTCTCCAGAGTGATCACGGAGCTTTGTGGCGTTCTTACCCACCCCCACCTCACCCCCCCGCCACGCACGCAAGCACGCACACACACAGATGCATACTCTGCAAGCCTGCCTGCCACACTGCCTTTGGGCAACAGAGTCAGAGCGATCTGAAGGAATTAGCTGCATGCACATTCCCAGGCTGGACAAGTAAATCAGAGGATTGTTGAGCAGCCAAGCAGCTCTCTTTCCCCAGTGCTCACAGACCCTCAATGGGAGCACGTCGACGGGTCTCAGCCCAAAGACGGGCTCATTTCTTCTGAACACTCTTTTCTCCAGCCCCATCCAGTACTTAGCTTGAGTTGTTCGTTTTTTAAAGGGGACATCATTTGATTCAGAGCCAACGAGTGCCGTTGAGGAGAAGTGGCTAGAAGGGAGAACTGCTGATTTGCCTGGTTTTTCTTTTTGGATAAAGTGGAGAGTGGGACCCTGAAGCAGAGAAGACTCTGTTCCACCCAGAGCAGCTCTCAGTTTCCAGCCTCTGGCTCAAACCCATGGATCTAATGAACCCACTACAAAGCCCCAAACCCTCTCTGTTCCGTTCCCTTCTGTTCTGCCACCAGGCTGCTGACTCTCTAGGAGCTCGATTTGCTTAGAGCCAGGGATGCCATTTAAAAAAGGAGTACGAAGCGCGCAAGATGTAGAAACAGCCCAGCGGTTGGAGGGCTAGTAAAAGCAGCTATAATTAGCTGAATAAAGCTGTATGTACCTGCCGTTGTGTGATCAAAGCCAGCTAGCAGGAGAGAAGGATTCACTTCAAGGATACTTCAACGTGTTTTACCTAGCCCAGTCAACCGCGGCTACAAACACATCAGTAGACTGGAACCGTAAGCGTTGCACGCCGGAGAAGGTGGGTCTGGGCTGTGCGCACGTGTTTGTGTGTGTGTGTGTGTGTGTGTGTGTGTGTGTGTGTCACACAGTGAGTTCACGCTCTACTCTGAACTCATAGTTCGATAGAAATTGACTTTCTGTCTTTTTATATTTTTGCTATCGAATCAGTATGCGTGCATTTTGACCTCCCGTGCGTTAGTAGTTCGTGTCGTTCATCAAATCATTGCTGAGTCTGACCTGCTCTGTAACGTGGTCGCACACGGTCGAAGCATGTGTCAGTGATGTTCAGGCCAATGGGACTGTGGGAGCAGCGCGGTGGCTCTGTGGCCAGTGAAGCAGAGGACCGATGATCTCGCGCCGTTCAAATGTGGATAGGTTTAAGTTGGCCACGTTGCGTAACAGTCAGAGCTCTGTTTATATATGAAAACAGGGAGTAGCCTCCTCTGTATGCCCCGTCACTTCCCTGTGACCTGGACACCGGGGATGGCTGAGAGTGGCTCTGTCAGTGGTGAGCGGCCTTGTCAGCTGTGGTGAATGTATACTTGGATTTACACGGCTGCCTGATTCAGCGGGGCTGAAGGCTGTGATGTCACTGCTGCATGGGACGGCTGTGTTATCTGGTTAATGGGCTGGACTGAGGCTTGTCATGACTCTGTCATCAGACACGCTAGCTTTGCCTGCACTGATTTCCTGTCGTGCCGCCGCGGAGCGTTCCTTCGACGTTGCTGGGTCATGGATTTGCAAGCCCGTCGCTGGCAGTCATCTGCGTATGAACTAGTTTAGCTTTCATGCTAACTTTCAGGACGCCTGTCTGCCAAAGACTAATGGGTTGTCAGTTGGTTTCTGTGGGAAATCAGTCGGTGACTGATAGAAATTAGAGTGTTTCATATCCAGGTCTGCCTCATGAATGATTCATAGTAATTCAAGTCTAGGAGGTCTTTTGGGGAGCAACAATGGTGGATGACTGGGAGGAGTAGTAAGTAACTTAAGGAGAGCCTTGTCCATAACAAGAATCACACCCTCCTTTATTCTGGGAAGTGAAAGGGGCCGGAGAACAATAAAAGAAAAGAAAGGATGTCACGTTTCTTTTCCAAGCCTATTCCTGCTCAGTGATATTATTTCATTTGACTAGTCAAATTAGTGACACCAAACCAATTACTTCCTCTCAGGAATAAGCAAGATGATAGGTGTAAGAAATACAGTAAAAGCTGCATCTTATTCCTATGAAGTTTTCTCAGATCTAGTGCCCTGAGGGTTGATTGTGATTGGCTGTAGTTCGTTCTTATTGACTGGTCTTTCTTTAGTCTTGCCATCTCTATCTCTTCATCTCTTTTTCTCCATTCCCAGTGTGGCTGTGACTCGTTCCCAAGACGTGCCGTCCTTTGGCCCTCCGATCCCCAAGGGTGTGACTTTTCCCAAGTCCACCGTCTTCAGGGACTTCCTGCTGGCTAAGGTCATCAACGCCGAGAACGCCGCACACAAGTCAGAAAAGTTTGGTGCCATGGCAACACGTACACGGCACGAGTACCTGCGGGACTTGGCAGAGCGTCACGTGACCAGCACTCCAGTGGAGCCTACAGGGAAATTTCCTTTCATCTCATTGGCTCACAAGCGGAGAGAGAGGGTGCGGCCATACAGTGGTGCGGAGCTACGGAGCCTGGGGGCGGTGACATGGCCGGTGCATGCAGAGGACCAGGTAGCTGGGGCAGAAAGGGAGTGTCTATTGGCCATCTCCAATGACTTCCTTATCTTATTGGATCAGGAGGCCAAGGCTGTGGTTTTCAACTGCGCCACACGCGACATCATTGGTTGGTCTTCGGGCAGTCCCGCCTCCATGAAGATCTACTATGAGCGTGGGGAAAACGTGTCACTGCGCTCTATCAACAATAATACAGAGGACTTTGGAGAGGTGGTCAAACGCCTAGAGGTCAGTAGCAGCACAGTTAGTGTATTATTACTCTGTGTTATTACTCCTATATACAGTTAGTGTATTATTACTCTGTGTTATTACTCCTATATACAGTTAGTTTATTATTACTCTGTGTTATTACTCCTATATACAGTTAGTGTATTATTACTCTGTATTATTACTCCTATATACAGTTAGTGTATTATTACTCTGTGTTATTACTCCTATATACAGTTAGTGTATTATTACTCTGTTTTATTACTCCTATATACAGTTAGTGTATTATTACTCTATATTATTACTCTGTATTATTACTTCTATATACAGTTAGTGTATAATTACTCTGTATTATTACTTCTATATACAGTTAGTGTATTATTACTCTGTATTGTTACTTCTATATACAGTGCCTTTGGAAAGTATTCAGACGCCTTAACTTTCTCCACATTGCCTTTTGTTATGGACTTAATTCATCATTGATTAAATGACTTTTTTGCCATCAATCTACATACAGAACCCCATAATGACAAAGTGAAAACATACTTTTAGAAATGTGTGCCAACTTATTGAAATTGATAAATGAACCTATTACCTTCAACCCTTTCTCATGTACATAAAACTTAGTAATTAAAGGGTGCTGCATCCTCTGATTATAGTGAATCTCTTCTGGAGTGTATTAAGTCTTTGCCATGGGCACATTGTGGTAAGACGTTTGGCTTTGAAAGATCCAGGCTTTAGACTATGAATCAAAATACCGACAATATAGGCGGAAGTCTGCCTTTTCAAAGCATTCTCCTGTTTTTGTGTCTTTTATCCACCGTCTTCTCCTACCCTGGTTCCTTGTCATCCGTGTCTCCTGTCTGTCCCCAGCTGTTGACGAAGGGCAGCCAGACTACAGAGATGACTCTGAGGAGGAACGGCCTGGGGCAGCTGGGGTTCCATGTCAACTTTGAGGGCATCGTGGCCGAGGTGGAGCATTACGGTTACGCCTGGCAGGCTGGGCTACGCCAGGGCAGCCGGCTGGTGGAGATCTGCAAGGTGGCCGTGGCGTCGCTGTCCCACGAGCAGATGATCGACCTGCTGAGGACCTCTGTCACCGTCAAAGTGGTCATCATCCCGCCGCACGAAGACTCCACCCCCCGCAGGTACGGCCCTCAGACAGCCTGTCATTCGCCGACGCGCACTGACGTCATTTCCTGTGTGTCTACGGCGCACGTGGTCACTGTCCACATCTGGTTCCTCTCACAGAGGCTGTTCAGAGCTGTACCACATGCCCCTGGTGGACTATAAGAACCACAAGGAGGGGATGCCCTATGAGTTTAAGTTCCCCTTCCGAAGTAACAACAGCAGCAAGTGGCCACGCACCTCCTCCAGCCCACAGAGCCGGGCCTCCGGAGCGCAGGGAGGAACACTCATCAAGGCCCCAGCGTCAGACTACCAGGACCGGCCTGGAGTCATGCCCCGCAGTGTGTCCAGCGATGGGCGCCCCTTCAACCCCAAAAGGTAAGAGGCCCTGCTAATGTGATAACGCGTGGGAGGAAAGGTGTGGAATTGGTGGTGGAATCTGTATGTTTCCTTTCTTTTTGTTGGTATGTGTCCCTCCCTCAGGTATTCCCCAGGGAATGATAACTATGCCCTGGCCTGTTCTATCGTGATGGGCCGCTCACCCCACACCCGCAACTCCCCAGTCAGCCTCTCCTATACAGACTCCGGGACCATGGGCTCCAACCACTGGAGATTGAAGTCCATGCCAGATGGGTGAGAGGTCACTCAGGCCAGAACAAAGCTGGAACAAATGCTTTGGGTGTGGCCACATGCAGACCACACCCAGATAATATACATTCAAACATTTTCATCTAGAAATGGGTTTTGCCTCAGCGCTATATTTCCGGATGTAGTCTGCGTTTAATTCAGTTACCTTCTTAGGAGTTACCCAGCAATACAAAGGAAATTGCTCAGATATATGGTGTGTGGAAGACAAATTGGAACTCGGGAAAGAAGGTCAAACGTCACAAATCTTCAGATCAAAAGTGGAAATTCATATGATTTGCTCGAGTTTGCTGCTTGGAATTCCCGGTTGGATGATGATCCACAGTGTTTCAGGACTGGGTGTGTTTTTTCACCAAGCTATTTTAACTTTGATTAGTGTGAATAGTTTAGGTGTCATAGGCGCGTTAAATAATTTTTGTGTCATAGACATTTAATAAATCCTAGCATACACTTTTCCATCATTTGCGATATTACAAAAGGCTAGTTTCCAATATTAATTTTGATTCCACAATAAAACGGCAAATGAAAGTCCCTTCTTGACATATGTTAACGGAGACTCATTAACCCGATAATATTCACTGTTTCAATGTCAGACAAAATAAGGCCAAGCTCTGCGCAGAACAGTTTTGTGAGATCCGATTTCTTTGTCTTTAAATAAAATGTTTGGTTGAACTTTGAACATACAGTGTGTGATACCTACCTAGATACTGAATGTCATATTTATTAAGAACAGTTCACTGTATGCCTAAATTCGATCTAAAACAAACCCCAAAGAAATCTACATTTTGTTCAGAGCTTGTGGGGCGTTTGTATGAAACCAATCAGTGCATCAAGCAAAGCCAGCCAGCTCTTTTTTTCTATAAGGTTTGTATCACCATAAATTAAGCGTCTGAACTATGCATGAACCTGTTTATGTAGTTGGAATGAAGTCTTATGGGAAATAAATATTCTCATCTGGAGACGCGTTCAAGTTGTTGTTCCATAGGTGGGAAACATACATGCTAACAACATTCTGTGAAAAATCAAACAATGGTTAAGGGATATTCTTATAACGGGGTTTATTCCAGCTTTCCATTCCTACTCTTTATTTCTATACTCCTAAATGATCAAATAACTGTTGTGAACCTGGTTGTCAACAGAGTTATGGTCAAGGAGAAAGCAGGTCCAAAGGTAATGTGGGTCAATATTTGTGTAACTTAGGGTCAAATGCAGCCGTACCTCAGCGTAATTTTTTAGTAGTGACTTAAAAATGGAGATGAGACGGTTTTAATCAGGCAGTGGCTAGCCTTCTGTCATTTCTGACCAAAGTTGGGAACCATTGTCATGTCTAACTTCATATTTTTTTAACAGAATTATCATTGGATGGCAAATAGTGGACACCTGAAGGCCAGTATAGGGGCAATGGACTGGTGTTTGAGAAATGCCTGGGACGTTTTCTGGTTCCAGTACCTATGTTGAATATGAGTAGTTGAAACCAGGGAAAGTGTTTGTGTGGGTGTTAATGCAAATTCCTCAGTATGTTGCGAACCATTTGAAAAGAACACGTTCACGGTCGACCTAATGAATATGCTGTGTAGAATTATGGCACCTGGGCATATTTATTTATGGCACTAGGCTGCATCAGTTGGGTTAGGTACTAATAGCATACCTGATGAACTGGACTAATCGTATGTAAAGGATGTCACGCTATTCACTGAGTACCTCTTTCTCCACTGGATGACTGGCTGACACTGGGCTACCGACTTGACCACCATTCCTTAAGCATCTTAACCATTGTGCCATGAAAAAGGTAGCTGATGATTGACTAAACCTGGACACATAAAGGCTGAGGACATCTCCATGCGGTCCACGTAGTCTATGATGTGATATTCAGCAGAATATCTAGTATGTTGACATGTTATCGGGCTAATACCTGGAGGTGGAAATTCTCATTTATTTTATAACTGAATTTGTTTTGAAGCTCACCAAGCCGACTTCTGTTTTGAGTAAATGATGTATCTAGACATGACGCCATCTTCTTACATGTCTTCTTCAGGTTCAGCAACAATAACCGCCACTCTCCCGTATCAGCTGAGCGCCAGGGAGGGGGAGAGGTCACTAACATGGCTAAGCCTACTGCCGGGTGTCCCAGAGAGGGAGAGGGGGGCACCAGGGCAGCCAGCAGAGCCACAGCAGGTAAGGGGACATGGATTTTTGAATGATGCAGATGATGAGGGTCAGATACATGACCACCTCTCCATGATACCTGTCTCTCTCCCAGACCCTTTTGTCTCCAAGGCAGCAATACCTCGTGTCCAGCAGCAAGAGCAGGTGGGAAACCAGTCGCCAAACAAGAACATCAAGGTGAGCCAGCACGCTCAAATATGACCATATGTGTCTGGAACAGACTTACACAGACATTGAGCTCTGGTAAGAAGACTTAGCTACATAGCTTCTCAATTCTGTTCTTTGCCACGTCTTTACCGTGGCCTACTTCTCAAAACCAATTGGGACCTCACACCTTTTAATCAAAAGTGTTTGAAAAGGGAAATGAGTCAAGGAAAAGGCAATTGACATACTTTGGTCAAACATCCAGGAAGTGACATTAAGGTATTTGTTTTACAGGTAGAAGCTTCTTACTCCTCTAGCCACTCAGGCAGCAACACACTATCCAGTAACGCCTCCAGCTCCGCCCACAGTGATGAGAAGTGGTATGAGATTGGCTCCAGCCAGACGGGGGTACGGCCAGACTCCGATCTCAATGGCTACCTGCAGGCGGCTTCCACAGACAGTGGCATCGATGCGACCTCCTACGGAGCCACAGGTTCGGGTGGGTCCAGGGCCAAAGAACGGCAGACCCCAGACGCCTCCCTGCCAATCCAAGACGTGCCCCCCCCCCCGGGAAGCTCAGAGGACCCGGCCCAGAGTACCCACGTGTTCTCCCCAGCCCCGGACAGTGGTTCCTACACCCTCAGTGATGCTGCTTCCCACTCCAGGTGTGTTCCGTACTGTTCCGTGCTCCACTCAGTTCTGGTCAATTCAGCTGGATATATGCAGGCAATGCGTTTCCTCTCACGTATCCGTTTTTCACTAAGCAGACAGTGATGCAGTGTAGTCCATATATATCCCCTATTGTCCTAGATGGAAAACTCCCAAGCCTTGCCGTTTGACGGTGAGAGAGGTAGCATGCAGCCGCCTGCTGTGTGTGTGTGTGTGTGTGTGTTTGTGCGTGAGTATGTTTGTGTGTGTATAGGTGTGTGTTTGTTTATGTGTGTGTGAGTGTGTGTGTGTGAGTGTGTGTGTGTGTGTGGGTGGGTGGGTGGGTGTATATAGGTGTGTGTTTGTTTATGTGTGTGAGTGCCAAGTTCTCATAGAGAGAATGAGAGCACTTGAAACACTAAGGAATGCTGAATGTGAGAGCTTAGCACTGTTAACACTCCTAAACCACAGTTCTTTTGAGTGAACAGAGGCTTTCCTCCTCTTCTCAGCCTCTCCTCAGTGGCCCTGAAATACCTCCAGCACCACAGACTAGTGACTTTGTTATATCGAGCACATAGCATGTCAGTGGAGGGAGACGCTCACTTTCATGTCAGACTGGGGAGAAAGAGTGTTTGAAATTAAAAAATGGAAGAAGTCCAAGGACACTGTGTCCTATTTCTTTTTATTTATATATTGTCATTCTCATCTCAGATGTGGAGATATGGGAGATGTCTCAGATATGGAGATTAGATCTGTAGCGTGTGAGGAAAAGTAGTCCAAAAAAACAGGTGTTTTGGCAAAAGTAATTTTCCGCTGAGTTTACAGACAGAAAGATGGTCACATTCTACAAATGCAAAGTCATATTTTGTTATGTGTTTTTCAGTTGAATACAGTTATACTCGGTAGTTGTTTATTCAGAATACCCATCTAGCACACATCTGGTCAAACCCCTGTGCCTACAGAAAAGTAGTGGGGCATGGATTCTGGAACGTTCCACAGGGATGTGGGCCCATCCTGACATGAAGTCATGCCGGCCAACGATGCGTTCCTGCTGCGGCCCGTCCCATTGTCCCAGAGACTCTCCTTCGACCTCTCTCATCAAAAATCCTGTTTCGCCCACAGGCCTTTGACTGAATGTTATTGGTTTGCGGCCCCATTCTCAGTGAACCCATTGTGCGTTAAACAGATGAGAGGAGGTTGTTTTGGAGATACTTGAACTGACTTGCTTGGCATTGACATACTTCTCCCTAAGTGTGTTTAGTCACTTATTTTGCCCATCTAACATGCAATCAACAAGTAACTGAATGTCTTGATGCCTCTGTCTGCCTAGTATAGGATTCCATTGCGATGTGACTCAGTGTCTCATTGTGGGAGACAGCCCTTTTCATTAACGGGCTGATGGACCTTATAAATGGTCTCCTGAGAGTGCATGTTAACTCATGTTCATGTTTTTCTATGTAGTACTCTGAGCTCGGGCCACTCTGGGAGTCCCATGGGTCCAGGCTGCAGCCCCAGTTCCTCCCAGGAGGAGTCTGCCCTGGCCACCTCCCCAACCTCCCAGACCTCTTTATCCCCTGGAGGCCCCAAGAGCTTCTACCCCCGCCAGGGAGCCACCTCCAAGTACCTGATCGGCTGGAGGAAGCCTGGAGGCACCATAAACTCTGTGGACTTTGGCAGTACACGCAAGTGAGCAGGGGCGGCGGTAGATGAGGAATGTTGAACAGACGTGTTTATTTACAAGTCACACCGTGGGGTGGGGTGTAAGTCGTGTTGGGAAAGGATGTTCTTTCCCCATAGAAACAAATCCCTCTGTTCTAGATTGTTGATATTAGAGAGGCTTGAGATTTCAGTCAACTGAGAGGAGGTGCCTTTCCCATGTCGTTTTGGCTCGTTTTGTTTTTTAACGAGTGCAACACTCCCATCCTGTGGTCAACCAGAGAAGTGCAGCGTAACACTGCTGGTTGTTTTCCCTCATCCTCAGACGTCACCAGAGTGATGGGTTGCTGGGTGGCCAGCCCCAACTCCGAGCCCAGCTCAGGGCCCAGTCCCCCCAGCGGGTCACCAAGTCCAGCCTGCAGGAGGACCTGAAGAAACTTATTACCCTGGACAGCCCCCCTCCCTCCTTCCAGGACCAAAAGGTATCCAGCAACTGTATGCTGTAGTTCCAAAGCACCATTCGTTTAGCTGGGGAGAGTATTGTCACATTTAGATCTATTCCATAGTTGATATGAGTGTTTGCTTGATGGACCAAACTCCCTCCAATGTTTCGCAATGGATACTATATATTATAGTGAGTGTGTGGTTTCAGTCAGCAGCCTCACAGTGCTCCTCTCTCTCCCCAACACTCCTCCCTCTTATTCCAGCCGTCATTCCCAGCCCCGCCTCCCATCCGGCGCTCCCTGCAGAGGACTCTGTCAGACGAGAGCATCTACAGCGGACAGCGGGAGCCGTCGTACGCCGCTCACCGGGAGAGTCCCACCGACCTGCTGTTCAGCTGCTCCACCATTCCCCGCTCGCCAGCCTCCCAGCATGCCGCGGCCAGGCGCCCTTCGCACAAATCTTTGGGTGAGCATCGAATGAACCCGACCGTTTTCCTCGTTCATTTAGCGCCAGGCTGTCCTGCGCGGGTTCCGTCTGAAACCAAGGGGATCGCCATTTATCCCAGAGGGGTCAATAAAGTGCGGGTTAGCACACAGTTAAATGAATCGTCGTTTATTTGACGGGAAAGACACACGGCGGCTCTTTTGGACCCGGCTAATGCTCCTCCCCAACAGGTGACCTGTGTGAGGCGTCCAGACAGGACCAGGGGTGCAAGAAGCTGCAGCTCAGGGAGACGGGCCTCATGCCCTTACCTAACTCTGGACCTGACCACCCTCTGGACTGGTCCAACCTGGTGGATGCTGCCAAGGCCTTTGAGGGTAGGCAGACCAACCTGGATGGTTCCAATCGCTACCAGCGGAGGGCAGTGGCTTGCCTGTCTCCTGTCTATCTGCTGTTCATCTGAACTCTGTTCTGTTTTTCTCTGTCTGCAGTTCAGACACTGTTATCTGTCAATGATGCAAGCTCAAGGGCCGAGGTCCCAGCCACCGGCTCCCAGTCAGTTGAACCCCAGCATGCCCCCCAGAGACACCCCACGCCTGGGTATGACTCACTTCCATACCATGAACATCCAGCCAATCTAGAAGCCAATCCAGTTTTTACAGCCTAGGCCAAATGCTTAAATGAAAGCCTCAGGACATCCTTTGGGTTTTGAGCTGTGGCTTGCTTCCCCTTGGATTGGTTCAAACCACTAGTCCCCAGGTTCTGCTTGTCTTTATGTATTCTGAAATGGGGTCGCTAACAGTGTTTCCCATCCGCAGTGAGACACCAGCCAGTCTTCTGGGGAAAGTCAGCCAGCTGGAGTCCATGGTGAAGCTGCTTCGAGATGACCTTAATAAGGCAAGTCAAGACTTGGGATTTTCCACATTTTATTGAAATCAAAATAAAATGAATTTTGAGTTTTGCAACTGAGTAACAATAAAAGCTCCACAATGAACAAAAATGTCTTCAAATTGCTTTAAATTAATAATAAATACAAAACCGACAATAATTGAGTGCGTTATAATTCACGCCCATTAGCCAATATTTGGTAGACACTCCTTTGACTTAGTGAGACTATCAGTAGTAATGAATTCTGGTAAAGGGACAACACAGGAAATATACCCACTTAGAGTTATACACATTTCTGAGCCTTCATAGACCTTGTACTCATGACATGGTTGTGTACGTATTGATGGATTGAGCGTATTGATGGATTGATTTCGCTTTTTCCAACCACTGCAGGATATGGTTCATGCACTCAACTAGAAAGCAAATTAATCTCAGAAATGGATCATCGACCAAACTGCTGTTTGGATGGTGATTGAGGTCTAAAAATTGGAATGTCCCTTTAATGTTTTGTTTGTGTATGTCCAGGAGAAGGACGCCAAGGCCTCCTTGCAGGCCCAGATCCAGAGCCTGAGGGAGGACAACCAGAGGCTCCAGGAGGAGTCCTACAATGCCTCGGCAAAGCTCAAGAAGTTCACAGAGTGGGTCTTCAACACCATTGACATGAACTAACTATGTGCCATACACATGAATAGTTGAACACATTGGACCACAACAAGCTCATTCACATTATGGAACCAGCTCAGAACCACAGGACTTTATCTTTGAGTCCTTGAACATGGTACTGCGATTCTGCTATTGACATGGAACAACTCGCAGTGCATCTAAATACTGTATAACCAACAACAACAACTGAATCACTTCGTATCTTCCACAATCCTGAACAGCATCATGAACTGGTTTGCCGTGATTCATCAACACGGTGGATCTTTATGACTGTCACCCTGACTTACAGAGGAGGAGATATGAAGACAGAGGTACTATAGAGATACTGAGAGAAGACTGGTCCCTTTTTTAGGATTGGGTCTCCCTGTGCTGTAGTGTTCCTGCATGTTTGACTGAGGTTTAATAACTTTCCTGGGCGGTGTGGACCCTCCCCATGGAGACCTTGTTCATCAGATTCTGGCCCTCCATACTGTGCTGTTCTCTGTTATGGAACAGACTGTCTTCTACAGGATTGTCCTGTGTTATTTAACATCTACAGTACAATGGTATACACAGGCAGTCTATTTGCTGTGTATTGAATATAGTGGAATATTTGTATTGTATGTTAAAGTGCCTCTGTAATGCCTCTCCGATTGAGACTCAATATGAAAATGAAAGAAATCTGATAGGTTGCTGAGTGTACCTCACATCTACAGCAAGCTAAATGATGCAAAGTACTCCAGTTGCCATGTAAAAAAAAAAATATAGAAATGAAATAATATGCGTGCCATAATGGTTATAATAAGCTGGAAAATCATCTCCTACGGTTTATCTTGTAAATATATACGAGCAGAAATGTAACCACTGCAAAACACCTAATTCTGTTTTAGCGCTTTCCGGGATGGAATGGTTATTGGATGCCGTTGTTCCAAGACTTTACAAACTAGAAGATCGGGTCGACAACTGGAGGACAAAGATTAGTGTTCGGTGAACTTGTGAGGGATTCTATTTGGTTCTACTTGATCTGTTTTATCATCCTACTGTACAGAAGTGTTAGTGTGGTTCCTTTCTTGCCTGCCTGCTACATTGGATCCACAGTGCCACCTAGTGATGATAACATGTCATGTTACATGGACACATGCTATACTTGATCCTGATCCACAGCATGTTAGAAGGTCTCTGGTGCCAGATGGTATTATTTGATCCTTTTCTACTCTCTGTAGATGAAATCGGTACTGTATGTCACGACATAAAGATATAAATCCTGTCAAAACTGCAGTCAGATTTTAGTCTGCTGGTAAGTCCTGGCCATTGGTCTGTGGTTAGAAAGAACACCAACTAGTAATGACATGGTTTGGTAGACTCTGTTTACAGTGAGTTGTATTACTGAACCCACACCCCCCAAGCTTATACTGTCCTTATACTGTACAACCTGTATATATCAAATTATCCTCATGCTCATCATAATTTGCACCTTCATTCTTGACATGTTTCACGGCATGTGATGATGTCCCCTTTGAGCTGTGATGTGTAAAAATGTTTATATCTATTAAAGATATTTTGTTCAATTTTAACTTGGTTTTACGGGTAATTGCAATGCATGCGATTCTCCTCAGCCAGAGGAAGATAGAGTTTGATATGTTTGATGTAGACATGGGGCAGTCTTCCTCCTATTTTCCACTGACATCTATATTTGTTTATTGGGAGCCGCCTCAGCTGTTAGACAAGCAGAAGCTACTCTTCCTGGGGACAACAAATCTAATAGATGACAGGGTACAGAACAGTTACTGACAAGACAACAAAGTATTGGTTATGTGATATTAAAATAAAATACAGTAAAAATAATGGCAAGACACATGGAAATAAAGGTTTTTAAAAAATGTATACTGTACAAATGTTGATTTTAACAGTACTGTTAAAGGGGATATCCCAAATTTACTCTCACCTTTACTGCAACAGAGCATTCAGTCTAACTCCCCTCCACTCACTATATCTTCATTTTCTCTCAACCAACTTATGGAAAGCTGTAAAAAATATATTTTGGGTTATTAAAAAACTTTTGTAAGGAATTTAGATCACACAATGATTCCCTTTGGTATTCTGTGCATGTTTTCCCACTTTAGCAGCAATGGGTGAACTGTGCAGAATTCCAGGAAAGGACAGAGAGATTAAGCTTGCCGCCGTCTACTATTGCTAGTTTGGGGAAACATTGTGTGTCTTAGCAACACCAATAAAAGGGAGGGAGGGTGCTACTTGCGTCTTCTGTTGACCAATAACAATTCTGTATATTAGGATGTGCTTTTTTATGCTGCCCAAAAAAATATCGTAAATGAAACACTATCATTCTTCTTCCTGCAGATATATAAGGACATACACTTATATTACAAAGGTTAAATGTAACATAATGCAACTTAACAGAAAAACGTCCATCCGTGGCCACTACAGACATTTTAAGGAAGGCTGTAGACGATCGCTATTGGTTAATAAAATTTCAGCTTTAGGAATAGAATGGGCTCTGTGATAGAACAGTCTGGCAGTGAAGCGCTCTGAAGTTAACCAGAACCTGGTTTTCAGTGCAGCCCCTAAAATGTAGGGGTCACGTTGGCTCTAAAGCTGTCTGGAGAGACATCCACACACTGAAAGTTGTCCCAGAAAGACATGATGTAGCTCAATGTGGATTGGGTGATGCAAAACGACTCACCAGCTCCCACTGTTTCAGGCCCAGAGCAAGATGAGTCAATAAGGAATAATGAAAAAAAACAAGGTAGCTTTTCTTCTAATAAGACTGTTTTGTTTGGGAATATTTATTAAACTATTTACTTATACATGAATGGAGACTAGCCATTTTATTTTGAGCAACAGCTTGACATTCTGTTAGAAATGATAGTTGGGAATAGAATACCACTGTGAATTGCTTTGAGCTGCAGATGTCCTCTGGCCTTTTACTGTGTGACCAAAAAGCTCCATAGACACCCTGGGTAGGTTCTAACAGCCAACCTTTCCTGTATTGAACATATACAGGGTAGATGGAGCATTGTTCTCGAAGGTGCTAACCAGGATGTAAAGGGATGCTTGTCAGTCCAGAGCCTCTGTGGATGAGGGGAGCATGTGCTCATTTGTGATTAACAGTGAGCTGCTGTTTTTTCACTGACAGACCATTAATCAACATTAAATACAGAGGTTAACCATTAAAGACAGAAAAGTGGTGTTAGGGGTTATTTGTAATATTGCTGGCTTTTATATTGATAACTCGGCAGCTGCCCGGGACTGTCTCCAACTGTCTCCGGCAAAATATGATTTTTCATTGCAATTACACGGATAAATAACGTTTCAATTGAAAGATTAAAAAAATTGAGCCGCCACGTTTCCATTTGTGAATTTGCTGCTAGCGATAGAAGAATTATCCCCAGTTGAGTTGAGAATTGCCGCATTTAATCCTGAATTCACCAGACACTCTCAAGATCCTGGGGCATGATTTAGAACAGTACGCTCAAATAAAAACCAGTTCCAGCATACTGATTCAGTTGATTAATAGACTAAATCCAAAAAGAGTGTTTGAATAGCTCAGGGATGCCAGATGTGATGATTTCATGGTTAATATTTTACCAGTGAAGAACTGTGACGAGTCTTTCGTCAATAATTCAGCATGAATGCAGATGAAGTCTAGTCAGAGCACCATCCTCTGTAGCAAACCTTCCATTCCTTAACACAACTTGTCATTGCTGAAGACATAGCACATGAAGCACAGGGTGCCTAATGAAAGCTAAAGAGATCAAATCCCATTGCTAGGTTGCTCTCTAACACACTGACCCTACACATAGTATACAGGCTCTACCCTGTCTTTCCAAAATTGTTCTTCATTACAGTAAATACTTAGATTTCTAAAGGATTTTGACTGCTATACTCTTTAAAAACGATGCCGTTTGAATGGTTTAGGCACAGGTCTGAGTAAGTCTGAGTCGGAGCCTAGCCAGTCTTAATGCTACATTTTATAAAAACAGCTTTTACTGTCACTGGCATAAGCATGTAATGTGTGTTGGACGGGGGATTGGTTAGTATGATGTGGACCTTTAGCGGGCTGCCACTGCAGTTTCTGTCTTCCTGTAAGCACTCCAAAAAAGGTTTTTGTTTTTACTTGTCATCCACAACAGGGGCTGATAATATTCAATGTTGAAGTAGAATGATGCTCTTGTGTCCCACAAGAAACAACTGCCATTAACCGACTGTTTCGCTTCTGTGAGCTTGTGCTCTCTTTACAACTCTTTTCACACATTATTTAATGATGATCTGATTTGTAAGAGGTAGTGTTCCATTTGACTGCATTTAATAGGACGGAAGCAGAATGTAAGTGGAATGTTTCAGAGCTCTGGCGTGTCCTTGTTTTGCCACACTACGTGGAGTGTTAGAGAAAGGAAACATGTTAGAGAAATTTACAGCAGAAAACCCAACCCTGGTTAAAGAAAGGCTGTCGATGGTGTTAAGAGCCCGGGAGTTCACCATCACAGACGAACACACACAAACACACACTCAAAGAAACAAATGCCCTGGAAGTGAGGATGAAAGCTGCAACACAAGTGCCAGTGCTCTGGATCTGTTCATGCATGTAACTGGCTGGTTCCTCTGGAAATTCCTTGTGTGAGAGTATTGGCAAATTGGCCATGCAATCTATTTCTGGGAGAAAAATCCTTGGGGGGACTTTCTATCTCATTTATACTGTAGTAGAGAAAAGCTTCAGCCATTTTGGCTCGTCAAATGCTTTGAGTTGTTTAAGCTTGGATGGTCCTGGGGTGAGTGGAAGCGTGAGAGAAGGAGAAGGAAGGGGTGTGACGGAGGGAAAAAGACCACAGTCCTTTGACACCCAGGAACAAGTACAATATACATTGGAATAGCTTTGTAATATGGTGAGAAATACAGAATCACTACATAGTACTGTATACATGTAATTTCACTAGATAGGGTGCAATCGTGACGTTATCAGATAATTTACCAATCACGCATTCATTTTGTAAAGCCTGTAGAATATGGGCTTTCAATTAAAAGTTAATTAGAGTGTGGATTAACAGGCTATACATTTCATTATCTCTCCATTATCGCTCCAGCTCTGTTCCTCTAGGAAATCATTTGACATTCCCTCTGTGAGACTTGCCCTTTATTACGATTTCAGTGTCCTCCTAATGGAATCATTCTTATTTTCAGCATCAGTGGGCGCTACTGCAGTGGGTACATCTCTCCCTCTGTCTGCCCTCCTTTCTTGCTTTTCTACCCAGCCTCCACAGCACTTTCTCCATCTGGTCTCCCCTCTCTCTCAGCCCCCCTCTCACTCACCCTCTGCTTCCTCTATTCTTCTCTTTACCTTCTCTTTAATTCCCGAGTTCCTCCCCTTTCACAGGTTGATCTGCCTTTCTCTCTCTCTCTCTCTCTCTCTCTCTCTCTCTCTCTCCCTCTCTCCCTCAGACACACATGCACACAGGCAGACTGAGAGGAGCGCACATGCAAGAATCTCCCTAACTGACCGCTCCACTGTGTGCTCCCTCCCTCACATGGCAGGCAGAGGACTGGAGAAGAGGAGGAATAACGGAATACTGCAGTGACAAACCACTTGCCATCTCTCTCCTTCTCTCTCAATCTCTCTCGCTGCTCCACTGCTTTTATCCTCTCTTTTTTTCTTTATTTTTCCCCTCCCGCCAATTATACCATGAACCTTCCTGCTGCTTGTTGCTAAGGACAGAAAAACACAGAGCATTGGACAAGGCTTTATTTTGTTGCTAAGGTAATGAATGCTTTGTTAGCTGGGAGATGTCAGGATCATTGTATTGGCTGGCTGGTGTGAGTGAGGCGGCTTGGCTGTGCATGATGTCTGTTCTGTGCCTGTGGTATGTCAACTCTTCTCCTAGGCTCAGTCTCCTGTTGAGACTATGCTATTAGATGGGGACTTGTTCATCGGTTTGTTTGAGAGGGAATGCCAGCCGTGTGCTGATCTCTAGTTTGTGCTGTGTGTAACTGTGTGCATGGGGATGTCAGTATCTGTAGTCCATTCTGTTAAATTTAAGACTGGGATTTATTGACAGACACATTTAGAATGTGTCACGTGAAGTTAGATTTGCATGCTCTGGAAAGGAATATGTTTCCATAAATTACAGGATGTGGCTGTCAATGGCAAGGACATTTTGCTACAGGTCTTCGTCCTGTCACTGTCTCGTAAATGTAACATTGTACATACTGAATGTCTGAGTGGTGTGAAAAATGGATGAATGGATATGAAGTCAACTTAGTGTAGCGCAGATATTCTGCCAATCAGTGCAGGCTGCAGGCAACTGCAATCCATCATCATGATGCCAATAACAACACTGGATCAAAAGTGGATTAACATTACAGTCATGAATCATGTACGTGTTTACTGCCCCGGGTCTACAGCTTAATGCGGAGCGGTTGAAAGCGTGACCGCAAAAGATCAAAACCACTTGTCCTATGCAACTGGTGGCAGTATTGTTATCCTCTGATAATCATCGACTATGTTTGTTATGGATGACATTGCAGCAACGAATACTTCAAGACTCAATTATGTAATTGCACTGACACTCATTTGCCAGTTCCTGCCCTCCGGAACCAGTTTCAGATAAACCGCGAGAAACTTAAAGATGCTTCCTCATCATAGGACAGAAACAGCACAATGGGCCGGCGTACGGTGAGGCGTTTTACTAGAACTGTTCCTGGAAGCTTTATCCTCAATGTGTCCTTTAGCGTCTATGTACTCCGAAAATATGTATGTGTCAAATTATGTAATCCTCTCTCTTTCTCTGCCTGACGGAGCGCGATTATAAATGGTCACACAAATCTGACACACGCTCCGTAACTCAACTGGAGGGGAATATGCGTGTAGCCTTGTGAACTTAGGTTATTGAAAATCCTCTGTTAAGCAGAATTAATTGTCATGGAGAGGGTGGAGTGGTGAGACACTGTAGTGTGATGGATATTGAATGGAGGTCATTTATAATCCCTTACGGTAACATTTTAAGCTTTGCATCATGAGAGCACACCAAACGTACAAGCCTGATCAAATGGCAGTCACATGTTATCTTACCTGTAGCAAATCGTCATGGTTTTAACAATTGTCGCTCAATGAATTCAGTAACATGTTTATTATACATTTCCTATGAACCTATTTTTATTTTCAATATCTGAGTAAAAAATTTACTGGACACCTGAATATCTGTGGCTACTCAGCAGAACGCTGTGCATCACCCGATTATACATTATATTTACCAGGGATTTCTGACATCTTGGCTTACAGGTATGACATTTTTCTTGGCTTAGTCAACTAGTTTAAATTCACCTCACTTTGCTGCATTACTGCCAAAGCTTTGTTATCTGCTGGTATTCTGACAGGTTTTAACACCTCTGAGAGGAGCGGACATGTTAAGGGGGTGTGATAAGGCAAACTGTCTTCACCCTGAATCAAATTAATACCATGCCGTGGAACTGTTAAATCAATATTGGCTATTTAACCAGCCTGGGTAAATTAATGTACACATATTATAAATATTTGCAATAAAATCAAGGAGGGAGCAACAGATCTATCAATTTTCCTCTGGAACCTGTAAGATTGCAATAATGGATTTGCTATAATTATGAGTTTTGTGGGGGGGAATGCTCTTGCAACAAATCACTGATCTGCACAACACCCGATACGGCATCTGTGAAGAAATAAAATATATTCTAGACTAGTACTATGAATGCATACACATCAATCAATGGTATTTATATTGTTGCAAAACATGATCAAACCTGGATATATGATTTGTATCTACCACACGATTGTGATGTATTGTGACCATAGTTATATGTCAAAAGAATGCCTGGAAGTAGATCTTGCTTATAATGATTTTGATGAGGATAGAGAATTCTAGGGGGAGATTGTTGCATCGAAGTCAAGGATGGTGCTGAGTGTGACCTCTTGATCTGATTGACTCACAGTAATAAAATGGGGCATTTTAGGAAATTAGCAACCACACTATCCACCTTAATTAAACAGTGAAGTATAATTTCAAGCATTAGTACAAAAAGCAAAAGCGGTGCTACTTTGGATAGTTTTTAAAGCAATAGTGTTTCAGAGCTTTTCAGAAAATGGATGGGGATGCCTTTGTCCCTATCAGGGTAAAGCTGGTTTGGCTTCCCTGGACAGAGAGGGCCAGTTCTGACTTGTATTCAATAGACAAGCACCATGGCTTTATACTGGATGTGAGTTTCTACTGGAAGCCAGTGGATTGTGCAGAGGACCCCATTTTGATGCTGTGATCATCAACTGATATAGCAGTCAACTATACTGGTGACCTCAGTTGACCAAGGTGGGATGCTGTGCCGTTCACGGGGTACTGTATGTTGGGGGTACTCTATGTGTGGGGTACTGTATGTTGGGGGTACTCTATGTGCCGGGTACTGTATGTTGGGGGTACTCTATGTGCGGGGTACTGTATGTTGGGGGTACTCTATGTGCGGGGTGCTGTATGTTGGGGGTACTCTATGTGCGGGGTACTGTATGTTGGGGGTACTCTATGTGCGGGGTACTATATGTTGGGGGTACTGTATGTGCGGGGTACTGTATGTTTGCTGTTGCCTCGTTTGTGACATTGATTTTGATGCTCTCTTCTGACTCCCCACTGTCTCTCTGCGCTCATGTGGCTCCTAGACCAGAACACAATGGCGGAGGGATCCCGTGAAAAGGAACAGCAACAGGGTGTGGGTACCGCTGATCCTCAAGAGGACTCGCCCAACATGATCGTCAACAGAAAGGTAAATGTCTATACGCTCTCCGACTACCCACACAGCAAGGCGGTGGACAAGCTGATCATTCGCCAGGAGGAACAGGCGTAAGTCGCCACAGTACTTTAGTAACACGTGATAGCCTCAGTGAGATTTCATTTGTCTGTTTTTGAAGGGGATGGTTAAAGCAATGAATCTCACAGTGGTTCCTGACAATGTCTATGACATATTATGCCTCCATGTCTGAACTAAGTGAACATAACAGGAGGAGACTGCCCCACTTTCACATAATGGAACATGTTCTCAACGCTGTCTGTGTTTGTCTTTGGGAGACAGATGCTGATAGTGCCCAAACTGGCCTTCACAGACTTCCTCTGGCAGCCTGGCAGGCTGTGTGCACTCTGCAGACCTCTGAAGTTTTAATAAGCTCTCCGTCAGTGGGGTTTTGGGGAACAAAAGGTCCTTTATGTGTCAAGGGTAATTACACAATCCCTATGGCACTTGAGTCTCAATGCTTGTCCTTTTGTTGGTGGGAAGAGAGGGGAGAACCATCATGGTTACTGGTGTAGTGGGACTCAGAGGAAAAGTCTGCTCTCTCCGGAGACTCTCATGAAGAGCATGTTACTGACATGCTCACTTCTGAGAGACGCAGGCAAACCCACTCGACACTGTTGTTTTAATCAACCTAAACATATCTAAGTTGTTCCAATGCCATTGGCCTGATGATGGCAAAGCTACAGCAAAGACTCAATATTGGGGTGAGAGAACAAATAAATTAGGAAAAGAAATCGAGCCAATGAACGATGGATGATAACCTTTTTCTGAAATACATTTTTCACAGACTGGAATTCTAATGTCTCAAATGAGGATGATTATGCAAGTGTTAAAAGTGTTAAAATGAGCTTGTGCCTTGTTCCGTTCAACTTAAACTCCAAGCCTCCACTTCCTCTGTCCACCTGAATGAGCAACCAGGACATTAGCAAGCTTAATGTGGAATGGTCACACGCAGCACAGGGATTTTGTACAAAGGCTCTACATTACGTTAGACACGACACAATCAAATGAAGACTGAACCAATTGGATTAAGCTTTTGCTTGTAGGGAGTGGCTACCAACCTTTTCAGTTACTATACCATGAACAGAATTTTGACCTGCACTGAACACCCCTGAAGTACCCCCTCAAGTGCCTTTTTCCATGGGTCTCCTCAAGTGTCCCCTGTAGATAGGCCAAGTACTCCAAGGTGTCCTTATACCCACGGCTGTTACACGACTGTATGTTTGATGGTGGGTGTACAGTATGAGATATTGGGCATGTATGATGCTGGGTGTATAAAATATGGTGTTGGCTATATGTGATGCTGGGTATATGTGATGCTGTGTATATGTGGGGCTGGGTATATGTGATGCTGGGGTTATGTGGGTCTAGGGATTGTGCTCTTGGGTATATGTGACACTGGAGATTATGATCTTGGGTAAATGTGAGGCTGGGGTTTGTGAAGTTGGGTATATGTGGGGCTGGGCATTGTTTTGCTGGGTATATGTGGGGCTGGGGATTGTGGTGTTGGGTATTGTGATGCTGGGCTTATGTGGAGCTGGGGATTCTGATGCTGAGTTTTGTGTTTCTGGGTTTTGTGATGCTGGGTTTATGTGGGGCTAGGGATTGTGATGTTGGGTAAATGTAGGGCTAGGGATTGTGATGTTGGGTATATGTGACACTGGAGATTATGATCTTGGGTAAATGTGAGGCTGGGGTTTGTGATGTTGGGTATATGTGGGGCTGGGCATTGTTTTGCTGGGTATATGTGGGGCTGGGGATTGTGGTGTTGGGTATTGTGATGCTGGGCTTATGTGGAGCTGGGGATTCTGATGCTGAGTTTTGCGGTTCTGGGTTTTGTGATGCTGGGTTTATGTGGGGCTAGGGATTGTGATATTGGGTAAATGTGGGGCTAGGGATTGTGATGTTGGGTATATGTGGGGCTGGGGATTGTGATTGTGGTTATATGTGATGCTTGGTATATGTGGTGCTGGGTATTGTTTTAATGGGTTTATGTGATGTTGGGTATTTTTGTGGCTGGGCATTGTGTTGCTGGGTATATGTGATGTTGGGTATATGTGGGGCTGGGTATATGTGATGTTGGATATTAGGTATTAGGAATGAGGACTATCGTACATGTTCTTACATGCTCATGTGCCTGATGTTTTCAGAGAGGTTTTGAGGATGCTGAGAAAAGAGCAGATGTCTGTCAATATGTTCTGCATACTTTCACCAAGGGAAAGATATATTACTTAAAACTTTCTAAGCTTTTCAGAAACATTTTGGTAAATTTCAAGGGCTTTATTTAGGCCCTAAGTACGATATTAGATTGGAAAATTAGATGGTAAAAAGAAAATGATTATTAAGCTGTAAAACATTAAAATATAAACCATACAATTAGAGTATATCACTTGTGTTCAATATTAATATTTTCTGTTTAAATATTATATTTGAGCAAAATACATTTGTGTTATGAACAACATAGCATGACTAAAATCTGGACTTAAAGACAACACTTTGTGGATTGCGGACACAGCACCTAGCGATAGTATATTGGCGATATACTGCATCACCAACACCTGTGTGGTATTTTGTTAATTAACTCTAGTTTTTATACATTTGAATCATAAAATGTATCTATGCACCCAACATTCAGAATTCTGTAGGTTTTCGCTCTTACCTTGTACTTGAATGATTAATTAGATCACTTATTAGTTAGAATCTCCTCACACCTGGTTGTAAAGGACTCAGTTGGGCACCAGTTGAAAGGAAAAAAATTAAAAACTGCATACATTAGGTCCTCGGTCTAATTGGTTTGATAAACCTATTCTTATTACCCTGAGAACACATTTTGTTTTGATTTCATCTTTACTTATATAGGTTGTCTCATTGAGATAAAAGATATATATATATTTTCCAGAGACTCCTGTTTTGACTGAGATCACAGTGTTGAGGGCAAGAGTGCATTTCAGACAATATCAACACTTGATAGTAATTCAGACAACATCAAGAATTTACAGAATTACAGAGAATATCAAAACGTAATAGTATTCCAGACAATATATAAACATATCAGTATTTCAGACCAGAATAGCCATAATACTGGTAACAACCATTAACATTCATACAGACAATTTCAGACATAAACATATAGTATAAATATTGTACAAATGTATTTATACTGTATGTATTTATAGAGTATAAATACATCACAATTACTAGTGTCATCAATGAAATAGGCGAAATGTACCTAATAACAGTCAACTTCCTTTTTATCTTCTGGCTCGAGCATTCTTTTAAATTCTTCCAAAGAAAATAAAATGTTGGACTTTCAAACGTGTCTGAAGCGAATTCCAACACCACGGGGCAAACTAACAGAAACACTTATTATTAAAATTTCCTGTTTTCATTTTAGGAACCACTAGCAGTGAGCTCCATTTTGATAGTAACTGGACACAGATACACAAAAGGAATTCTGTTACATTATTACATTCGTTAAAAGGTTATTCAACAAAAGATTACTGAAATTACAGAGGATCCTGGTAACTTCGTTAAATGTCAGGTAGCTTTGCATCAGTAGTTCTCTGGCATGGGAGTAAACTAGGCACATCATCCCCAATGCCTGATCTCACATTGGATGGATCATATGCATTATCTTAATATAATGTACAATGACCAGTTACAGTATGAATAAGCAAATGAAAACCTCATTGTCTTTTAGTTCCTAAGCTAAAACGGTAGAATGTGAAGCAATGTACGGTATGGACCTTTGTGCCACGTCTAACACCAATATTTTGTTGCGAGTGAACGGTAACAACATCAACCTGGATGTGCAGTTAGTCAAAACCGACTGTGTTATGTTTGCACATTGTAGAAAGCCTGACTACACACCAAGTGGAGAGGCTGGCTTCTCTGGTCTTGGCAGCCCTGTATTGTATCTTGTTCAATCTCATTTTCTCTCCGGGAGGAATTGCTATAGAAAAAAAGTAGTACCTGTGTTACACATTCTTGTCGCCAAACCTGTGAGAGAGCTCAAAATGTAATGCTTGCACAGTAGTAAACATATACGCACAAACACCCACAAACACATCTTGTTTAATTGCTCCTGCCCATTGTTTTGTGTTTTTGTCTTGCTCCGTCTGGCCCATTTAAGGCAGAATATGGAAGACAGATTAATGTGCATGGTGTGAAAACCACCCTGTGACTGCTATGCTATGCTGGAAAATGCAATTAAGCTGAGGATCTACAGCACAGCTCCAAGGGGGTAAAACTCATCAACTATTAATAGACAAGTCAGATCTCCAGTCTCCCGGACAAATGTGTGTCTTACCCTCCTCTTTATGTGACTCCTCTAACTCTAGGTTCCTCTCTGTGAGGGTGGATTACTGTAAACATAGGTAATTGTTGCCCTAGGATTTATGGAATGCTTTCTCCCTCTGCTAAGGAGAATCAAGTGTTGGTCCAGTATTTTGGTTTCAAAGATTAAGGATGTTAGATTTGCATATTGTTATGCACCCCATTTAACCACCAATCAAGATCGTTTTTGATCATTAATGAGTGAATTACTAACCCTGAACGAAATACTTAAACAATTTCTGGAGAGATATATCCTTGTTGATAAGTCCTACCCACATCTTTTGGGAGTTCTGGGAGTAACGCTTTGTTTCAGCTCCATTCTCAACGGCTCTACTGTGCTGCAAGATTATAATCTAGGTTGAACTACATGGTTACGCCTGTTGTTAAACCTAGCCTAAAGTTGATGTTTTGACAACACACTGTACTCTATATACAGTACTTCCTCAAGCTTGTATAGCAACAAGCAAAATTATCTCTTGAAAATGTGTCGCTTCCTGTTATAATGTTTCAAATAATGCAAGTTTGTTTCACTGTGAAGGCCTCTTTCCTTGATTGATGTATTATTGTTTGTACTTGGGAGATAAGATATTAGTCCCAGCCAAGTAAATGATACCGCTACGTCAACCAGTGGTTATGGTTTACAGACCCATAAGGTCATTTCCGTTCAATACACGAGATTGCATATTTCAGAACATATTACACAGCAGAATCAATTATGACAAAATGCTTCTAATCAATGGATTGGACAGCTGTCCATGGACTCTTGAAATAGCATGTCACATGCAATATGCTGTGTTCAAGCTCCATTCCATAAAATTATTGTATAGATAGGTACAACAAAATTACCACATGGCAGTGTGTCAGATAGATACTGCCTGGTACAAGATCTAGTCTCTTTCCCTATCCTGTTTCCTAATATTCACACTTCCACAACCACCTACACTTTCTCTCAATCTCTTTTGCACTGCTTATTGCTCATTATTAATTGAAGTTAATTTCAAGCATTCCATCTTTAGAGAAATATGGAGTCCATTGGGACGTCATTCACATCCTCTGTTTTATTCATGTGGAGCACATTATCAGCGGGTATTTTTATCCCTTTATGTGATGATAAATGTGTAGAGATTGGGATGAAATAATAAAAGTACATTCTTCTTAGTAGAAGATTCACATTTGGTGTCCTTAACATTTGGATAAATAGACATGAGCTTTCATAGGTAATTCATCTCGGAGCAGTCTTCTCCCTCGACCCAGCATCCATTCTTTCTCCAATGGAAGAACCTGGCATACTTTGGGATGATTTATTTTTTATCTGTAGTCGTGAGTGAGAGAGGGACCGGGCAGACATACTGAGCAGGTCTGAGGATGGAAGCTTGCCTGCCTCCCACCATGACTCACCCTCACCGTGCCTCTGGAATAGTGCAGAGAATAGCGGAGAATATCTCAATACTCCAGAAAACAGACTACCTCCATGCCATAGGTGTTCACTGGCTTCCCTGTTGCTGCACGTATTTTAGCTAACATGGCCCACATGGACATGGATCGTTGTTGACAATTCTGGGAATGAGGCTCGCTACTTTATCAGGCATTTACGTTTTTATTTAGTTGGAAGGAAGGCCCATCAGTGTTGACGGTATTGTGATGCTCATAAGCCTGCACGTAAGCTTGTGTTTTGAGGACAGCCTGGGTCTCTAACAGCCTGGGTCTCTAAGCTGTCTGCATGTTTTGGAGGGAGATATTCATATTTTGACACTGTGGTTTTATAGAGATGAAACTATAGAACGCGGACTATTACACAACACTAATGCTTCCGTCTTTCAATCGGTAATGGACTCTGGATTTTTTTCAAAGTTAATAATGATGCCGCTAATTGTGCATGGACAATGCTACTTGTACTTACTAGCTAGTTTTTAACATCTATTGGCTTAAAGTATTTACTAGCTAGCCAGCTATCCAATCATGAATAACATAGAAATATGTAATGTACAAATGTTTATGGGGCGTGACAATCTTGTTGACTAGTTATATTTGATAAAGCTAGCTTTAGTACTTGGCTTGAATTCAGCATGTAGTATTACACAGTTGACTATTCATGTTTTTTTGCAGCCAAGGATAATTTAAGTTCTGCCGATAAACTGAGTTAGAACGTTTTTTTGTTTTTTGCAGCGAAGGAGCATATAGTCTTTGCATTTGCATCATCTCTGTGAACATTTGTCACTGGTTCGTCCATGTGCCATGCATCAGACCTTAAAGTGAACACACATCTAGACACAGGACTTCACCAAAATTATCAGAAATGTAGTTCGGTTGTAAACAAATGTATCAGCTTTCTTGACACCATGTCTTTTGATACCATTGAGATGAAAAATGTTGGCAAATAATTCACAGCATGGAAATGTGTGTAGCTGTTAGGCTTGGTATGAATCAGATATTAGTTTGTGATGTGTGAACAGAGCAGCTGCCCTTGTAATTTCCCTGCCTGTGTGCCAGTGCAGTATTCTCTCTGGTCTGACTGTATGACCTACCTGAAAGGCTGGCATTTGACTGGCAGGTGTCTCTGTGGCCATGTGGTGCTGCTGACAAAGTATAATAAGAGCTGGAATAGAGAATTGCACTGTCTATTAGACACCTGCATGACCCTGTGGCCATTTTACCTTCTTTCAGAAAAGTAGAGCAACGTGAGGCTCAATGGACCTGCTGGCTCTTCTAACAGAGCCTCTCTGTCAGTCTTATCAAGGAGCGTCAACACAACCAAATTAAAACAGGTTACTAAAACCTTTCCAATCCCGATTAAAAGCAGTGTAGCGGTATGGATTTAGGTTCATGTGGATGGCTCAGAGCAGACAGACAGTATTCACTAAAATAGAGTTTTTAATTCCGGTGCTTAGCTAGGGCGTAACGCCTAAAGCCCTTTATGTGTTTGAATTAAGCTGCAGCAGCTAAGGTAGTGGTTAGCAAACTTTTTCCACTCTGGCTTTTTTATTATAAGCACATCTGATGTGGAGTCACGCAAGCTGTCTTCTGTCTAGGGAGAGAAACAGGCTTGCTTTGTACTGCCTGATCATACTGGAAAGGGAAAATGAGAGTTCAGAGTTAATCGACAGGGTAGAAATTGATAGTTACCTGAGTTTCAAATCAAAGCAGTTGCTTTTTAATACAGTCACACACTGTTCTCCCTTTCCGGCTGTTATCATGATGATCTGATGCACACACAATGAGGTTTCTTCAAAATAACATTTGATTCATTTCCACATAGCTCGATGAGCGCAAGTCATCAGGCCAAGACAGGATTGGTCTGTAAGATAATGTACTGTGTTGTTCCCAGAGTGGTGGAGGGTCTCGTTAATTGTCCATCAGATAACTGTGAAGCAGGAAGGGATGAGTCACTTGCAACAAATGTTAATCACCAGAGGAAACTCATCTTCCTGGAGAGCCCTTGGAGAGCCATTCTCATTGGTCTACATTCAGACCATGTACCTGGATCAGAAACGCTTATTCCCCACCAGGATGAACTGAAATGGCGAGGTTCTCGCTGTCAGAAAGCTATCAGTCAGGGTGCAAAATACAAGAAACACAGCAGTAACAAATACAACATATGCAATGACGAATTACCATGATATGCTGGAAGTCCTAAGAAATGGTAGCTAATCTTTCATCACAAGCCAAACATTTAAAGGATTATGTGTTTCACGGCCTATGTTATTCTCAATGCTCATCATCAGTCAAATACAGAAAACAATGGTGTATGAACCCGGAACTCAGGGATGACCAGTCTGGTAGCTTCGATTTATGTATGTGAATTGTGCCTATATCAGTTATTATAAGCGCCCATAAGGGGTAGGTCATTTAACATGAACCATACACTAAAATGGCATGTTACGAAACCCACAACTCAGGAATGAATAGACAATGTCCTATGTTCCCGGGTCTAACCAGACTGCTACGAGAATCCAGGACTCAGGACTCGGGTTGTTTAGACTTACTTAGGTATGAGTAATCACCAGTAGCCCTATGAGCTTGAGTATGCAGATGAATGAGGAATGCTGTAGTAATCTATATTCCAAAGTAATACAATTTATTACAATCAAGTAATTAAGTTACAATGCAAACATAGTTACATAACAACATTCAATGTCCTCCCAACTAGTCTAACAGTTCTGTAAGAGAGACTCCTAAATCTCACTACAACACAGTGTGTTGTGAGGTCGTTTTAACTCAAATAATTCATATAACTCAACTTTGAAGATATGACTATTTATTCTAAAATCAGACATATCTAAAACTCTCCCCCAAATAGTTTTTAGCATTACTTTACCTTGGCAAAAAAAAGTATTTAATTGACGGGGTGTTAACGCCAGTTGCTGTCTGACACGCAACAAGGACGAACATTTCTACAATGTTCTTGTGAAGTTTGAGCCTGTACAGTACAAAAAAGCATATCAGCCTACAGTATTCTGCCCTTTATGAGGAACAGGGGAAATCCAAACACTACAGATAAATATCCACAATATCATGCATTTAGGTACATTCCAGTTTGAGTTTCACACCTCTCCAGGTGAGCTCAGGAGGGGGGGGCTGATGGCCATCAGTGTTCCAGATCTTTAGAGAAGTAAATGTTATGCAGGACCCCTGATTAACATCACCAGGGGTGTGTTGGAGGCTTGGTGGGGCCAGACGGGCCTCTTCGTCTAATACAGTTCCACTCTTCCTCAACAGACATACCTCATTCCCCTACACCACCAACGAATGCAGGTGTGCATTTTTCACCAGGCAATGTTTCAGATTTCAGTTTCAGATATCAGCAGAACCCTTCGAAATGTTTATTTTATTGCTGCTTGTTTGATAGGGCCTAATTTGGCTTCTTTGCATGTCTCCGGAAGGCATGCTTGTCTCTTCGATGCTGTGACATTACATCCGTCTTCAGTTTGAAAGAATGGAGGAATATTTAGCATTTCCAGGAAGATCAGTACTGCAACTTAACATGCAGTTGCTAAAAAAGGTACAGTGTTCTGTGCCCCGATGACAATTCAACTGTTTTTAGAATGAAATTGCTGCTAAGCCCTGTGAACATGTGCACAGCAGGATCAATCTTAATATGCTTTCCAAATAAAAGTAGCCTATGCATAATATTAGGTGATTTTGAGTCTACAGAAATTACACTCTTATCATCCTAGCTCAGTCTGGCTTAAATGGTCAAAGCTGCCAAATATTACCGCAGTAACACATTTGGGAATGGGTTTTCTCTACCAGGAAAAATTACTCTCTGAAATACAAGCCTCATTTCCACAGTCTGAAAGAAGCATCAGCAAATACTATACTGCTCTGGGGAGAATTTGACATTTCACATTTCTAAGTCGCATATTTGCTTTTTTCTCTCTTTCATGTGCTTAATTCCTGGTGCATGCATAGCTTAAATGTGTTTTGGAGGAAAGGAATTCAGATTCCTTTTCTGAAATATTTCTTTAAGCAGAGGCCTTTAAGAGGGGAATACCTACACACTTATGTATGGAGATCAACACACAGTCCCTTCCCTCATTTTATGTTGGGCAACATTTACAAGATAATCGTGTGTTCAAAGTCCTGTGGCAGGCATGACCAGGGAGTTTTGACTGCAGCCGTAACTGTTACCCAGCTGATAGGACCGGCAGAGAGAACACCAACATGACATTTCACTCACATTTGAAATACTGTGGCAGGATATTAGATCACAAAACATGGCTTATACCTCAGTGGATAAAGTCTTTAATAATGCATGACATGCATTTCTTCAGTAGCAAGTGCATGTGTTACTGTCATGGAGCTACCCCCTCACCTGCAGAGAAGCTACCCCCTTACCTGCAGAGGAGCTACCCCCT
>JACXGJ010007107.1:0-23088 GCA_016801105.1 Esox niger | reverse complement strand
CCTGGAGATGGAGGAGGGAGAGCTGCCTGATGACGTGGCTGGTGCCGCAGGTAACTTCTTTGTCACTTTTTAGCTCCCTCCTATGTCTCTCACTCCTTAGTTCCTTTTCTCTTAACCAATTTTTTTACATCATTGTCTCCTGTTTGTCTGCCTGTATGTCTGTCTCGTTAGGTATCTATGCCTATGTCTCTCCCAAATGCAGTGCCTTCGGAAAGCATTCTGACCACTTCACTTTTTTTATGTTGTTGTGTAATTGATTTTTTAAATAATTGATTAGATGTAATGTTTTTTGCCATCCATCCAATGACATCGAAAACATATTTTTTAATTAATGCAAGTTTATTAAAAAACGAATCTAAAGCAATTGAACCCTTTGCTATGATGGTTCAAATTGAGCTCTTCTGCTTCCTGAGATGTTGCTACAATGTAATTGGAGTAAATGCAAATGATTGGACATCATTTAGAAGGCACACGTTCGTCTAAATAAGATGGGTAATCCTCAACCACCCCACACCTAATAATCCGTTGCCGATAAGGCAAGGCCATAATACGGAGTTGGATATCACAATTTGGGAGGAGATCATTTTTATTAAAAAAAGAATGTATAAAATGTATGGCTTTGTAAGACATTGTATACCCAACCAGCTAACTGCCGGAAAGACTTCCAGCTACTATGCTAAGCTGACCATATGCTAACCAGTGCTAAGCTAAACACATGCTAACTTAGTATTCTTCAAACTGCACACAGAAATTTGAACACTTGGTGAGTTTGAACACTCTGGATATGCATAAGAGAAAACGTAATCTTAATTTAGCAGAATCACTTTAATATCAAACTCTGTCTTAATATAAAGCACCCATCATTACATGCCCACATGCCTAATAGTGGGTTTCCCTGGGAGGTTATTTAAATTCAAATTTATTCATTAAACATTGGCTGCAAAGTGGATTATCGTCCCTGCCGCTATTGCTCTCTGCTTTAGACAGCCGAGTTGTGCTTTCTTCAGTCTCTTGCCTTTTCAAATGCTCATTGTGTCCAGTCCTTAATGATTTTTCTGCTGCTCTCTTTTAGCTGGGCACCGGCTGACTCATTTAATACTGCAGTAAAACGGCTGGAGACTTGAGTGGTTTGAAATGGGTGTACTGTAACTCAAAATGGAGACACAGCGTGGGCCGTTGAGGAGTCGTCGTGCCCTGCTCAGTGATAAATCTAGCATAGAAAGAAAATCGACCCGTTTATTTTTTTTTGCCACAGCTGTTTACTCTGCGCTGCGCCAACCTCCTGGAAAGTGTCGGTTTACTATTTGTGTTACTCCTCCGACAATCGATAGGTAGATGCATGTGCAGTACAGCTCAACGCTGGACCCCGCTGCCAACTGTTGCCTCACTTGTGCACCTTTTCGGTCAGTTAGTTCGTCTGTCTCCTTCGGTTCTGTCTCAGGAGGTTCTAACCCAAGGTGTCTGAGACGTGGTGGTGCTCTCTCCTCCGCTGGCAGCAGCAACAGCCTGCTGGAGATTGACCCAGTCATCCTCATCCAGTTACTGGACCTGAAAGAACGCAGCAGTGTGGAGTCCCTGTGGGGCCTTCAGCCGAGACCCCCTGCCTCTCTGCTGCACAGCCAAGGTACGGGCTTGCTCTTCCCCAGCGTCCTACTTTTTACACCGTCGCCAGTCTACGGCTCGATTACTCCCTTACTGGGAAACTAGGACAATTGTTTCATTTCGGCCAACCTCCCCCTCAGTCCAAGTCCACTCCAGGAAGGAGCGGGCCGAGCGGCGGCCTCAAGCGGTGCGGCGTGGAGCCCCGGACTCCGGGGTTCTGATCCGGCTCAAGGCTCAGATGGCGGAGGTGCGCAGTAAGATGACCGATGTCAAGTGTCAGCTGGAGGCGCGGGGGGACGCCAGGGGCGGGGCCACGGGGGTGGAGCAAGGGCCCTCTTACAACGCGGACTCTGACACGGCCACCAGTAGAAAACACACAGAGCTGGATCTGATGGGCAAAGGACCTGGGACCTCTAGGCACTGCCGCTCCGGTGAGTGATGCCACGCAGGTACACACACGTACACACGTGTACACACACACACACGTGTACACACACACACACACACACACGTGTACACACACACACACACGTGTACACACACACACACGTGTACACACACACACACACGTACACACACACACACACACACACACACGTACACACACACAGTGTAGTCAGTACACTCTGCAACCTGTAGAAGCAGACAGCATTTTGATAATGTTTACATAGCCCACATGGGCAGCTGGTGATCTATGGGTCTGCTCAGTGTGATGTTCATTCTGTAGATAATGTTTACATAGTCCACATGGGCAGCTGGTGATCTATGGATCTGCTCAGTGTGATGTTCATCCTGCAGATGTTTGTGTGGCAGGAGGGAAGAAGACCCCATCTCTTAAGCTGGAGAGCAGCGGAATGGTCCTGAGGAGAGCCACAGACGGAGTGGAGAAGGAGCTGCATGGTCAGGGTGCTGGAGAGTCGTCCAGCGATCAAAGCCTCTTCCCCAGGGACACCCCCAGTGGCTCAGAGGGTCAGTAGAGCACCTAGGGAGGGGGTCAGGTCTTTACAAATACTATCTGTAAAGAAACACCAGTCAGGCTCCACAAAAGTTCCCAAATGTACAGCTGTGGAAATATCTAAGAGACCACTGCACCTTTTTCTTTCCTTTCCAAAAATGTCAAAAAGGAAGATTTTGTGTGAGGCACCGAAGGGTTCAAATTAAGAGACGACTGAACACTTCCGTTCCTCACGCAAACTTACATTTGTCACTTGATTAACCTGCTGAGTTCTGACTGACCCTGTGCTGTATACAGGAGCCTTGAAGCCTCGCAGCACCCACGGTTCTCCTCCCTCTCTGGGCAGCTCGTCCTGCTCCGACGACAAGCCCTGCAGCTCCAGTCACGACCAGGAGCAGCACTACGCCGCCGAGCTGTACGCTCTGGGGGGCCTGAATGGCATCTCCACTGCCACCATGACCCGGCCCAGGACTCAGCCCATGGGGTAGGAATAACGCTGTCCTAAACCCAAGCCTAACCTTAGTCCCGACACATTGGATGGGATTCAACTGCTCCCCAAGTTTTTAAAGGAAATATTCATATAGGTCAGGTTCTTGGAGGACACTTGAAAATGTTAAAAGGTCACATAGCATTTGTAATTGTCACAATCTTTTAATGGATCTCTTTATTCCTTCATCCAGTGTCATTTACCGTGGGAAACTCCCCGGGTTTAACAATTTGTTTTGAAGTGCTTTGTTTTATTTTTTTTCAGTTTCTTTTACTACTTTAGTGTGCCAACATTGGCTGCATTTTAAAAGCAGTCATTATTTGGACTTCTGTTCTATCTAAGATAGTCCTTCAAATGGACCTGGAAGAGCAAAGAGCCAGCTTAATTTTTCTTTCTTCCCTGATTTGTCATGTCAATTATTTCTATGGCCCTGCCTCTCCCAACAGCAACTTCTAAAACAAACTAATGGTTATGGCCATTCTTTTTACCACTCTGGTTTTGAAATCTTGAAGTTACATATATCAACGTCAGGACCAAATATCTTTCCTCCTGAGGGAGTTGTTAGTGTGATGAGGCGTCATTAGCATACAAATTGTCCACATTAGCATATGAATTGTCCATATTAGCATGGACATTCTCCTCCACAGCATCCTCATCCATTCAGAGCATCAGTTCATCTACTGGGTCATCAAACTATATAGAAGTCTAAAAAATAAGGAATAACAAAATGTGGTTATTTTAAATGGTTAAAAATATAAGAATGTTTGTATTGACGCTCTCATCATACAAAAAAAAACTAGACATTGCCACTGAGATGAGCACAGTAGCATTGGTGAAGGAAAAGTGAAAACCTAATACTTGGTGAGAATGGTGTAGTGAGTCATAAACTAAATCTGTCCTTTTAACAGGTGAGCAAAATGGACTTGGTGAGAGACTTAGTTGTGGTCATTTTGCAGTATACATATGATGTCTGTCCACCCCCTTAGTGGCAGCCTGCTGACAGACAGCTCTCTGGATTGTGACTCAGAGGAGACTACGGAGATTGGCCAATCCCTGCCCTCCTTGGCAGAAGGACCCTGTTGTCCTGATGAAGGTGAGGCCCAACACATTTACCCCTTCCCATCCTTCTCCTTCCACACTCTTTTATTGAATGCTGATCTTTATGAGGGACATTTTATAGGATTTTGATTCTATAGACTTCCCCCTAATTAACCAATTAAAGTTTGCGATGAGTCATTGTCTTGTTGGCATTGTTCCCTTCCTGTGAGATGACTGATGGTGTTCCCCTTACCCGTCAGACTTCTTTAAAATGACCTTAGTCTCCACCACTCCGTCTCCAGTTTGCCTCTCACTTTTTTGTCTCTTATTTTGTTTTCCCTTATTCTGTACATCTGTCTTTTTTTCCCTCTTTGTTAGGACATGTCCAGAAGCAGGCTGTGACTCTGTTGCCAGGCATGAGCAGTGACAGTGAGATCGACTGTGACACTGAGAATGAGGATGAAGTGGTGGCCCTGGAGGCTGGAGACTGCCGCTACGACGCCCGGGCGCTGCCCTGCACAGGTCAATAGTGTTGCCTAACACATGTATATACACGAACACAGGTTTCCTGTGCGAATAGCAAACTTCTGCCCAGTCAAACCCATTTTCAGCGGAATGTTCTTCCAACAGAGTTTTATAATAATAGTAATATAATAATAGTCTGAGTCTAGCTTTCCAATTCTGTGGGAAATTACTGCAGTTTGTAATGAGAGGTTTAACAGGCAGGTGATTGGGATTGAGATATTCGAGGCAGGTAGCCTCAGATCAAGCCCTGCTGATTTATAATGGTCCCGATTTATGCTCTTTAAACTCCATCTGGTTGAAAAGAGTAACTGGTGTGCTCTGAGGGAGAACTCGACAGGACGGTGTTTCCTGTAGGCTTCTCTGCTAGCAGTGGCACCGATTGTTCTGGCGGTCCAGAAGTGATTTTGATTTATTTCTTCATTGCATTTATTGAAATGAACTGTTGCGCACAGGACTGTTCCTTATATTGTCGCGAAATAGGGCAGTTTCTGTAAAGTGGGGTCTCAAGTTAAGCCTTCGGTTCACCAGTCATTGTGGCAGGTTGGTTGAAAATATCCAAAGTATTTATTTTGACGTCATCAAAACCAAATGCAAATGTAATGTTTGTATATCATACGTGTATTCCAAATACGTTAATAAGCTTAATTTTGCAGTGATCCTGTGACCTGTGTGTGAGCAACATTAAATGGGTTTGGAAAGCTTTTTCACTTACAAAGAAATTACGCATCACTGGCTAATTAGCATAATGGGTGTCTGAAGAGAGATGTGGAGCAACAGTAAAGTAAGCACATCTGAGATATTGGAGGATGTCCCCAAAAACTCAAGTGTTGAAACTTTGATTGGTAGGTCATGTAGTGTCAATGGAAACAGTTCAATCAACACTACATGTCAGTGCATACGTTTGTGTGGTGTGATGTCCCTGATAAAATTCTTGTTACTTTTTGGCCTGCAATCATACGTTCCTGAGGTTATCATACCTGCTTTGTGGGATTAGTATAAAGACCTTTGTTACTGAGAGAGTTACTGTCAAGGGTTTTGTTTCTTTTTTAGTTTTTGCCAAATATTTGCCCAATGAATGAAACACCTTGGGTTTTTTATTTACAACATAGAAAGGCTCGGATTAACTTTAAAATGTGAAATCCTAATCAGAATATCCATAAATGAATTTTTAGTTGCCAGTTTTGTTGAAAAAAAACGACTTATTTTTGGTATTTATTATTTTAACAATTTTAACTCAAATGTTCAGTTGTTAAGATTGAGTTTAAAATCAGGCTCAAAAACAACAGTTGCATTTTTCCGCGGCCTTTATTTTTCATGTTTACCTAAGGTGCCAATAACTCAAAATTGCACTGTAAGTTGCTGTAGTAGCTACTGTAACATATATTTCTGAAATGGGTAGCTAGTTAGCACAAGGTAACAACCAACTTGAGACATATATAATGACAAAGCAAATGATAGAACCAATTTTGTTTAAAAGATTTTATTTTGGTGAATACATTTCTTTGTATGATCACTTATTGTACATATAAATGTCTAAGGCATTTAAATTACAAACTTTTGTGTCCAGAATGACTTACACATTTATTGAAGTAACTGTATTACTTTTGGCACCCTATGGAAGTAAACTCTTAATCTCTCTCATTGGGGTGCGTTCATATACCGAACATAAGTACCAGTGAAAAGTTACTCATTCATCAGTTGATCGTATATCAGATCAGACAACTAATACAAAATGATAACTCAAATTTTTGAGGATCACTATAAAGGGCGCCCTGTTAATAGCAGAACTTTTGTCTATAGTGTGAACTCTGAAATGTCGTCAAATGTAACCAAATCATGCACACTCATGACTACCAATTTCAATATTAAAGTCTGTCACGGACAAATACTTACCCTAACTCAATAATTTACTGTTACCAAACCGCTTGCGACATTGCTAACATATACTCATACTAACAGGTTGCTAGGGCTCCGGATGTTGCTGTCAACATCTTCTTTGCTAATTTTGAGCTTTTGATAGCAAATTGAGAAACAAATACAGTGTTCTGGAGAAACTTAATGCCATCTAACCAGTTGTCTAATTCTGTTACATACAGATATGTTGGGCATTTAGCTAAAATTCCTAACATTAGCTGGCTCGCTAGCTTTCTAACCAACACCGTTGGCAGAGCAGGCCCAGAACCCAGCAACGTGATTCCAGCTTGTGCCAGCAGGAACCCAGGAAACTCAACTAAAACATACTGCCGCTCATGCGTTCAGAGAGCTGCATAAGTGTTACCAGATATTTTTTTGTGTATAAAGTTTAAGTTCTGTAGAGTATATTAATGATTCGGTTCTTTCCTTCCAGGGGACCAGTTAATCTCTGATGACCTGAGCTTCACCACAGGAGAGAACACCGAGAGGTGATTTCCCTCCATCAGCCCCACAGCCTGTCTAAATGGTGGCGTCGTTATGTGGGAACTGGACAGTGTATATAAGGGAAATGCACAGGTGCCTGTGTAGACACTAGCATGCACTCATTCTAGTCACTGCTAACTTCATGCTATGCGAATGCTCCAACTAAGCACCTTGATGACTGCCTGCAAAATGTCAAAATATATTTGGTCACTTTTAATCTTCTTACTTATACTTCAATGTACATTTGATTAAATATGAGTAACTATGGGGTGAAGAAAATTATATTTGCTAGAGACATTCCTCCAGCTGTCCTTGTGAAATCTGAAATGGGAAGTTGGCCAACCGGTATGTAAATAGCCAGCAATGTGATAGTGGATGTTTGCAATGTCTTCGTACCTACATTTGGCTTTAATCTGGGCATCGTGAGCTGAGGTGTATTTTGAGAAATGAGCACGGTGCACCTGCTTCCCAATAGAAGGAGAACTTCAAAAGCTCTCCGCCTTTCTGATTCATTGAGGTGCTATTGATGTTTGTTTGGATGAGGACAGTCAGGCAGGCAACATAGTGCTGTTATAAACTCTTATTTCTGATTACAGCCTGAAAGAACAACTTGTAGAAACCACATTTAGAACCCATATTACTGTGTTATCATTCCTTTAAACATGTTCGGGACCCTTTACAGATACTTAAGGAAAGGCAGTCAAAAGAATAAAAAATCCTGTCTTTCAGTCGATTCCTGTAGTGAAAATGGTATGAGTAGATTCAAACTAAATTGATAATTCATACTGAACTTCCTTCGTAGACAGTTTGGGCTTCAAGTGTCGACATAAATCATAACGAAATTCCTGCGCTACCAACAACTCAGCTATTCTGCTGGTATTTTAAAAATGGGTCTATGCAATTTCACATTCACAGATTTTGACAGGCAGAATTTATTTTGTTTTTTCCGAACGGTCATAAATGGATCTAAATGTCACATTGTCTTCTTAGTCTAGATTCAGGGGTGGGCAGCTTCACTTCTAGATGGCTGAAACACTTGGTTTTCATCCTCTTTTCCTAATCAGAAACTATTTTTGACCTGTGATACTAGGTGAATGAAGCAAACAGAAACAAAAAACAAGTATTACAGCCCTCCAGGACCAAAGTTGTTATTTTAGTTTTCCAGGTATATTGGACCAAAGCAATATTTGGAAAGTAATTTGTTTGTCTAGGTGTATGTATTTGTTTTATACAAATGCTCCCCAACTGTGATGTGAAGTGTTCTGCTCCTCTGTAGTGTATTCGGACCCATTAATTTAAATAAGCTTCTCTTGCACCATCAGAGGGTGCCATTTCTGGTCTAAATGTGTGTCTGCTCAAAGAGATCAGACACTTCGTTAACGCAGTGCCATGGTATTACTTCAGACCTTAAGAGAGCATGCTGAACACCCTTGCTTTGACATGGCACAACCTATATGTGCTACTGTTACCACTGAGAACAATGCACTGCCAAAGATGTTCTTCATTTAAATATCCACTGAAGTACCCAGCAGAAGCCCGGGAAACATGCCCATACCTTATCCATCCATTTACCATATACCTGAATAATAATAAGGAATGTGTTCTAAATGCCTGAGTTAAAAGCTATATGATTTACACTGTACAACCTGCAGTACATGCTGTAGGATTCTTGATGTTTAACACAGAGCTGCACATTATTCTTATGCTTCATCGTGTGCCTAAAACCGCACGGCTTCAATGGAGTTAAACAGCCAGGCAGAGGGTCGACGATATGGTTAAAACCTCTTATTGTGTCCTTGGAAGGGTGTTTGTATATAGAGGAGCTGGAGACTAATCCTGTTATGGTCTAATTGTATCTATTTCTCTGTTCAGTCTGTGTTCACTATGCACATCTGTTACTGCCCATGTTTGAGGTGTGTGTGTGCGTGCGTGTCTGAAAGGAAAGGGCTGGCTGATTTAATGGCACCGTAGAGGGAGTGACTGATGTTAATGCTTTCCTTTATGATGTCAACACCTCATGTGTTTATATTGTCCCCGAATGCTAAGGGGATTTTTATTTCTTGAGTATTTCTTTTTTTTTTTCAGTAACTTATATGACCCAAACAAATAAATGGTTTCTTTAAACGTCACACACTTTGTGTATTTAAAACCTAAATGTCTCAAATGGCTTAATTTTTTTATGTAATTTTAATTCAACTATTGAACTGTCTCTTGATGTTGGCCTTGGAAAAGGTGGGTGGGGGTGGGGGGGGTACATCTGTTGTTTGGGGTGGTAGGGGGGTGGGACTCCAGTCTGCCAGTTTGGCCTGGTTAGAGATTGGGCAGAGCAGAGATTACTTGGGTAAGTGAATGTTGGCACTCACTATGTCCTGTCCCCCCCCCCCCCCCCCCCCCCCCCCCATTTTGGAGGGTTGTAATGCCAGAGAGCAGGGCTTAATTTAGGAGGATTTCTGACTACATGTTTCACATTAGCTTGCAGCCCAATAGGAATTGGTGGGACTCCGTCGCCTCTATTCTCGTTCAGATGAATACTTGGTATGTCCAGCAGGTCCCGTTTCTAACCACCAATGATGTTTATTTATTCACATTACCAACGGTCATGTGTGAAGACTAGGCTTTGATTCATTTATTTAAGGATAAATATCTGTCCACTTCTGCACATTCTTGGTAAAAAGCTCAAGTTAATAGTTTCTCAGGTCCTGGTGAATGAGTTGTTTCAAAGTGCAGAGGGATTCAGATCCATGCAGCAGGGTATCATATCCTCCTGAGGCAGCAGCTTACAGTCCACCGCTGGACGCTCTAGGATGGGGTTTAAAAGCCCTCATGGTCAATTTAGCCAGTTGTTTTTCTCTTCTCAATCTGTATAACAGTTTAGGCCACTGTAATATCATGTTTTACACTGAAAAAAATACCTATCAATGTAACATTAATGATCTGAAATAAGATTTTCCCTTTTGCACTAAATGCTTATTTCTCAAATTATGTTGTACACCAATGTTTACCTACCATTCTCCATTTCCAAGATAATCCCTTAGCTGGTATCATGTAGCTGATTTAAATAGGTGATCATGACAAGGATGTCATTTGTGTTGGGGATTACCAAAGGCTGATCACTACACAGAAAAGTCATTTTGTCACTTATTATCACAGATGTCTTAAGGTTATTGTTCCTATCTTTACTGTATCCTTTTCCACACTCGTTTCTATGTCCTGCTTCCCTCACAACCCCAGACCAAGTACCACCACACCAGCGCAGGTCATTAGTATCCAGCATCTTCATCTGCAAGGTTGTATGAGTCCATCCACCCGGAAAGCTGATGAAACTGTTTGCGCAACCAAGGAATTCTGCACTGTCAGAAACCATGTAGGTGTTTAATAATGGCTGACCAATGATGGCCACTGGCCCACTGGAGGGTTGTGCGGATTGTGTGCGTCACAGATAATCCTGGTTTCAACTGTACCAGGCAGATGGTAAAGGCAGACACGAGTTGTGTACAAACAAACCTTGCATTCTGTCTATGGCAGTTTAAATGGCCAGAGAAACCATGATGAGGTATTGAGGCTTACTGTCGTGACATTCATCCGTGCCATCGCATAGTTTGCTTTGACAACCAGGCGCCAACAAATATTTCTGGGTCCCTGGCAAATAGAACTTGGTTGTTGGCTTCCCACCAGGAGCTCAACCACAACCTTGAGGAGATTGAGCTGCTATTCCTCTTAGGAAAGGCCTTTTTGCTCCAAATCGTCACCATCGCTGTTGACATCTCCATGCTGTCTCCCTCTGAGTGAAAAGAACCTTGGTTTGATGCTTGACAACCTCCTGTCATTCCATCAATACTTCAAAGTGGTGATTCCCGGCATGTCCATGCTCTGACTTTACAGTGGACAATGACCTCACCTCAGACAGGAAGAGGTGCAAGTACTAATTCCAGCAGTGGTCATCTCATGTCTGGACTACTGCAAACCACTTTTTAACTCCCTAATTGTCATCAAACCCCTGCAACTTACTAATGTTCCATGCTTTGTCAGGACATGTCAACCTTGAAATGTAAAATCAGATTTTAAAAAAAGAGCTGAGTATGACATTTTTATATTATGTAAACGTATAACCTACATTTTATATTTAACTACGAGTAAGGAAATACATATTTGACTGAGTTTGATACTGTTGTCTTTAAGACATTTTATTATTGGTCACAAATTGTATGCACAATTACAAGAAAGACCTCTGTCTATACTTTCATATTTAAATTGGTTGCTGCTGTTCCGTAAGTGAAATGCAAGTTTTTTTTGCATTGAACAATGTCTCTTATCTGTTATAAGCATCACACTCCTGATAGAAAAGGTACTTTAATCCATTGATCTCAACCCCAAAAAAGGGGAAGATAATATAAATCTATGGATCTTCGCCACTGAGAAGACATGTGACACCATACGTTTTCATTAAAAGTATGAATTCCTAAAGGGGTGCATGTGTACAGGACAAATATTAATACAGGTAAAGATATTTCAACACCCTTTTCTTGCTTATGTTGCAGACAAAAAAAGATGCCACCATATATCGTGCTATGTGGAGTGAAAACATTGTTTCTTACTAAGTCTGAAAAGATGATTCTGCAATTCTCTTCGGATTTGTTATGTGTTATTGATGACCCCAATATAGTAAGTTACACAGGCCTAATTAAAGGAGATCAAATAAAACCCGTGAGACAAAATACGTTATAGATTATCTAATTTTTATACATGATAATAGTCACCAGTTAAGATACATGTATACTACGAGGAAAAACACAGAAGATACAGACACAAACTATTTACTGGTATACCTAACCTGCAGGTTGGGGAACAGCCAGTCATGGGTTTGTCTTCAGGTCAGCCTGGTGAACAGAGTCTGAACCCGCCTGTGACCGGTGGCAGGACAAACGTAGAGACACTTTGATGGGTTTCACTTCGGAGCTAATTGAATATGGCTGTCAAATGTAGAGATGTACTTTTTGCCTTGTTCATACCTTGTGCTAAAGTGTATTATTGTTCTGATCTCATCCACATTCTGATTGTGATTACGTTCTATAAAATCAATCCACCATGTCCATATGACCAGATTTCCTTGTAGGTCCCTTTATCCAGGATCCAGAGATTCTTCAAATCTTTTTTTAAACAAATTGTAAGACAATTTGTATGCACCTGAATGGTTTGCATTCTTAAATATATTACAGTTAAAGCTTCTATTCTTGTTTTATGTTATATGCAAAAATGACTATACTGCCTATATTATCAAATGTGTAGAGTAGGGGTAGGTTTTTTTCTGTTGTCTTCCCTATTTATAAAGATAATGTCTTCCTATTAAAACATGTAACGTAAATCTGTATTCAGATGATATGGTTACATGTGCCATTGCCTCTGTTAACCAGTCTGTGTTGGATTGACATAGTATATTAGAAGGTGGGCTCAACCACTCCCAAAAACAATGGATGCTATGAGTTGACACTAGCATAATGAGGATTTAAATTGTTCGACCATACAAATCTATATGACCATACAGATCTATTTGAACATACTGATCTATTTGCAGATACAATGGATACTGTTGATCCTGTCACATGAGCAATATTTTGATTAACTTATTTTTCCTCCAATGTTGCCTTTCATTTTAACTTCAGATGTTCCAGTACCATCTTTGGAAAACTGCTTCAATCTTTCCATTTGGAAATGTCATTTCTGGAAAATCTTAAATATGTAATCCAGGTAAGTAACAAAAATGTCTTCTGTCGACACCTGTCCAGAAACATCTGCACAATCAGAATGTGAACAACTGTCCAAGAGCTACACCCAAGATGGTGTCCAATACTACCATGGAGCATGACATAAAGTTGTGTGGGGGCCTACTTGATGTGGCTCTAGTCCCATCTTGCTCATTGGAGACAAACCCTCTGACAGAGCACTTCCATGTGCGACTCAAAGATGCATTATTGCTTACAGGAACAAAGCGTTTTGTGTATACGGACACACAGTGCAGTCATAGCAGTTGAGTGACAAAGGGGAAAGAAAGGAATGTTTTTCTATGATAATCAAACTGTTTTACTGGCATGGGATGCTTATAATGCAGCAGTAGGTGAAAGAGAGAAAAGCTATGAGTTAAGCTTGACAGCAAGTTTAACTGGGAAATTATAGAATTAGCTAGCTGTTTCTCTGTTAATGGCTTGTAGGTTCAGTGTCTTGTTCCCAACTAGACTGCCATTTCAGTGAATGATCCTTGAAGATCTTTTGAAATGCAACCCCACGTTTGAATTCCCATGATCCTTTGTCACTCAAGCACTGCTTACACACAACTCTCCATCCAAAGGTGTCACATGAACGGTACAGTACATTGCTGGGGACTGTGAAGCTCGAAATCAACACAGTATTGTGCCACCATCCTGCTGACCTTACAGTGGTGATGTTGAATAGGAGATATAAGACAGACAACATGCCCTCAATACATAAACACACTCACACACATTCATACACGTACATAATACAGATCTGACATCTTAATGTGGCCCCTTTGTCACGGGTGGAAATGAATCCTGCTGCACCAGGATCAGAATGGAAACAGATGGCCTCTATTTGAATGCAAATGAAATCGCTTGGATCGGACTGGATGACTCAACTGCCCCTAATTGAAGAAAACGGGAACCATGGTTTCTGATGCATTCATGAAAAATTATTAAGTTCAAAGCAAAATCAAATTAAGATGTCAGATCTATATGTGAATTCACTACAGTTCCAAAACACAATTGGTGCCCCATGTAAGGAGCGTTTCGGATGGGGAAAGATGTCTGCTTTTTTACTCTCATAAAGCAGAAAGCTCCAGATGAGTAGGGAATGTGGTTGGGGACACTTGGGGCAGTTAATAACTACTTTTTATATATCTGTCTTTATATTTGTCTTTCATAACTGAAAATTACAGTTAGTGTGGTCGGCTGATCTGAGAGTCAAAATGCAGATGTTGTTTACGTGTGATAGAGGAGCGCGGGCATGTTTTTGCTTGAGGCAGTGTCCCAGTCACATCCCACCTCTTCAGAGTTAACAGAATGTCCAGACTGGCGATAATACTGAGGCCAGCTTACATCTACATGTACCCCACGCCCTATCCCACCGCCTGCCAAACACCTCCAGAATTGTATGGCATTCAGTACTGCATCCAGAAATATCCTGCTTACATTCCACATTGGAACACCACTATTGTTTCGGTCTTAAGGAGACGTCTAGGTAATGGGAGGGCTTGGTGTACATTATATGACTGGAATACATTCTGATGTATGGGATGTGTCTCGTGATGAACGTCCTAATGGCCTTCGATAAGTACCTACGATGTTCTTTAGTGGGGGTAACCACCGGGCGACACAGAGTACAACCTTTCAGAGTAGCAGAAAGCAATGACAGTGATTGGGATCTGACTGGCTGGCTGGAGGACAGTGAGTGGTTTAGTCACTCATATGTTGGGTTAGGGGTTTAGTCACTCACATGTTAGGTCCTTGTCTCCTGGGAACTCAGTGGAATTGGGGAGGGCAAGAAGGGGAGTGTGGTTTTAAGAAGAACACGTAAATGGCACAATGTCTTAGTGTTTAAAAATCAGGAATGGCACAAACAATTCCTGTTTTCTTGAGGGTGAAAGATGTAGGAGTGAGACAGGGACAGCGTTTGCCTGGGCCAGGACAGTGGAGGCACCCAACCTAGGGCTCAATTCAATCAAATCACCCAGTAGCCCTTCTTTTCTATTTTTCTTTACAATGTTTCATTGATTTAACAGATTGGTCTTGGGTACTGTATATTTAACTACCACTCCCACCGGGTAAACCCTCACACATTTCAGAATTAGCAGTGCGAAGGCATGGACAGAGTGTTGTAAATGAGGACACTGTGCAAACACTGGCAGGCCTGAATGAATCCCAGCTCTAGTCTGGATTAACATTGAAATGAATGGTGATCTTAGGAAAAATGTACTATTCTTTTCAAACCAGACATGAATACTTTTGTTGTAAGAGGAATAATAAAACGGCATAATGGGTGGTTAAGTTGCCCCTGTAAGCTTTACAAAACACTCGGGTCCATATTGTTTTGGGGTCCTCATGCAGAGACTGAGGCTCAAATGTCCCATGACAGTGAAGAACCATCTGACAAAAAGTTCAATTCTCCTTTAAGTGACAGGCACTGAAGGCACATGTTCTGCTGTTTTGTCTGAACTATCCTGGCCCAATAAGTCTAGCAATGCCTGATAGAGCACTTACTCACAACCAGCCTGTTGGGAAGGACTTCTCGGTAATGAGGACACATCTCGTGTTCAGTAACAGTACATGTAAACGTTAAGTCAATTTGACAAGCATGGCGAGGTCTGACTAATATCTGCTCTTAGATGACGTTATACTCCAAATTATGATTCATTTTCAAATAATATCCCCTAAATGTCAGTAACATCTACTGTACCCCCCTACTGGAACACAACATATATATATATATATATATATATATATATATATTTGTGTATATATATATGCTGGAATTATTCAGGGAAGTGACCACTAATCTTATAATCCTATTTTAAGTACTCCCATTTATGAATATGTAGTGGGAGGATAATGTGTGTTCCATTATGAGTAAGAGCACAGTAGTGTGTGTTAGCAATATGGGTTGTGATGGCCTGAAAGGGACTGCATGGCTATGGGTTGGGGTAGGTTCAGACGGAGGCCAGGTATGGGGCCAGTGTCCTGCATGTAGAGCCGATGATAGATGCATGAATGACTACCGGATAGGGGAAGGGTCAGGGGAGCGAGGGGCCAGTGGAGATTAGGTCACATCATCAGACTATTGTCACATGGCAGGTGGGGCAGGGCCACACCGGGCCTCCTCTCGGGGCAGCGCTGAGGGTAGGGCACACAACAGGCGGAGCGCAGCAGGCCAGGGAGCTCCCTTGGGGCTCTGGCCTGACGCCGGGATCCCCAACCCCACCTGGGGCTCACGTTCTCCACCCTCCGGGAACGCCTCCCTACATGGCCAAACAGAGCAGCCGCCAGGGGCCATTGTCCATCTGAGCTGGGTTTCTGCGAGGCGGGAAAGCAGGGTTTAGGCAACCAAATCCCCCCATGGCCCTCATCGGGCAGGAGGTTCTGCGTGAGGGCTACGGAGCGGGGACGGTGTGAGCTGGCCGGGGGGAGTCGGATCCAACCCTCCTCTCCCAGCATGGGCCCCAGCATGGGCCCCAGCAGCCCCAGGCTGGTCCTGTCAGTCAGTGAGTCCGTGCGATCTTCATAGGCCAGGTCAGCCGGAGCAGAGCACTGCTGCAGGAAACAGTGGCCCTTCCCTCCAGCGTCCGTGTTGGCCCCGTCCTGGCCGCCTATTTCCCCTTGTTCTTCCTCCTCCACGGCGTTCTCCTCTCCCTCCTCCTCCGCCCCCTCCTCCTCCTCCTCTCCGGGCGGGGGCACGCGGAGGTCTCTGAGGAAGACCACGATGACGGAGATGTTGTCACTGGAGCCGGCGTCGCGGGCCGAGGCCACCAGCTTGTGGGCCACCATGGTGCTGTCCCCGTTGTTCTCCGTCAGGTGGTCGTTAACCACGCGCACCGCCTCATCGGGGCTGACTGTGTCATAGAAGCCGTCACAGGCCAGGATAAGGTAGTCCTCGGTGCCGTCCAACTCCACGATGTGGTGGTCGGCATCGCCAGAGATGTAAGGCTTGTGCTCATTGTCACCTGGCAGTAATCAAAAAAGAAAGATGAGTAATTCCGAGGGGGGGGACATATCACTGTGTCAATATTTTGAGTATTATGGCAATTTTCATAACAGCCTTTGTCAGAAAGTCCTCAACAACATGGGTCTGAGACCGAAAATAGCTAACGACTAAATAATGTGATCTTTAGTACTTGTACCTGAATATGTAACTCCACCCGGCTATGCATTTATTTAAATCAAGGTGGCATGGGCATAGTTTTGTAAATGTGTATCAAGGTAGAACATTTCTTCTCTCTTCTCCGTTATGCAGTAGAAAACAGTTGTAATGTAGCACCCATTTGGTGTAGAGTTGTTTTGATAACAGATTAGTGACTTTAGGATGTTGGAACAGCAGGTCACAGTAGGACTTCCTTACTAGCATCACTATAACAGCAGGGATGTCACTATTCATAGGAGCTAGCCTGAAGTTGCCTTGTGTATTAGATTTGGAGGTCAGTTAAAATTGAGTTCCTGAATAAACTGAAATCATTCAGTTTTTATTTGAATTTATTTTGAACCCTTCAGATTGAGCTCAAGCCTGTTGTGTGCATGCACAGATTCAGGTGCAGTAGAACATAAGGCATATTTCAAGTCTTTACATTCCAATGCAGAGGTCATTTTCCTCAAACAGAAAAACTGAATTTTTGCGATTGTATTGTTATAGATTCGGCATTAAGAATAATCCTTCTCATCTTACTGAGATTATCCTTAGTCTTACATTTACCCTCCAACCACAATTTCAGGAACAATTTTGGACCAACCGCCTTTCCTCCCAAGTCGAAGACATGGCTACTTTGATACATGCCAGCCATTTAGATTTTTTCCCACACTGCTCGCTCAACCAGGAAGTTGTTAGCATACAGGCACCTGACCCACGTAAAAGATTCTCTAGTGTGCAATGAGCCAAGGAATTTTCCAGCCAACACCGTCCTTAGCGATTCAAGGCCAATATGCAACTGGAACCCTGGTCACAAGCGCCTGTGATGCCCTGGATTCAACCCAGAGGGCTAGTGGCATGGTGACACTATATTCTAGTGCCTTAGACTGGTGCCCCACTCAGGAGGCATCTCATTCACATTTAAATAGATGCAGGGAAATCAGACAGGTCACCTCAGCTACAGTTATCTACTCTGTACGTATTTATGTACAGACAATCCGCAGCCCCCGCCCCCCCCATGGGCAACTATTTGGCTTTAGGCAATAAGACTCTCCGCTCTGACGCTCGCACAGCCAACAACATAATTAGACTGATTATGTCCCTCCCGTTGAGCGTGCAAGCACACATCCTCTCTGCCCGGAAACAAACCCGACCTGCACGACACGCTGTCCCCTCGCTGACCTCTCAACTCTGCTAACACTCACACTGGAGGTGAACGAGGCAGCGATGCAGCCTGGTCGGGTCACAACAGAACTATGGACTCCAAACGGAGGAGCTCCAGGGCAGAAGAAGCAGCAGTATCTAATAGAGCCCGCGGTGGGTATATTGCACTTTATATGGTAATTGTAGAAATTACACGGTAATGTTTGTGTACCTATGGCTCTGGATACCGACAGGCTGCCGTTTACCCTCCATGTGCCAAACCAGATTACACAGCCGCCAAGAGCCTCAATGCGCTGCTTCTCGTCCTGCACAGGGAGAGAAAAGACAGTGTTATGTCGAATCACCGATATGTGGTTGCATATGAGACTGACTTATTTCATCGTAATGGCAAAGACATAAATTTACTTGAAGTGGATAAAATGTTAAAATGTTCTGGTGATAAACATTAAATGCACGATGGTTGTTACTTATTTTCTCAACTTTTTGAGCAGAACGTGACAATGTTGTGTCTCTTCCAAGTAAGGTTATGGAACTTTAAACTTAAGTGAATTAATGAAAAATATATATACAATCCCTTTACCAACTCTTATCTAAACTGGAATTAACCATGGCCAAGTCTATGCATGAAACCTAATTGTTCAAATTTTTTACATTTTGTTAACCAAACCAATTTCCACTTGGTTAGATTACCTTGCAATGAGGAAATATAGACAAGGTTGGAGTACGTTGCCTAAACAGATTGTACATTTTATAATAAATATTAATCAAAATAAACATCCAACAGAGGTCACTTTAGGTGAAATAGTCGTCACTCCAACAGATAAATAAACATTAGAACAGATAAATAAACATAGAATTACTGCTGTGAATCTTAACCAAAATGTTACACCAGTACAGTTGGTGTTTGTCATTATGCATGACATTTCTTTTTATTAAAAACATTTAATAAGATTATTGATTCAAAGAAAATAATGAGTAAACACTTTCAATTTGAAATTTTTATTTAATTTATATTCATATTTAATTTATATTTAAATTCTTTATGACTCCATTAAAGGGCAAATTCAAGGGATCGACACATTAAATGGTTAATTAAATTGAATAAAATCTAATTTAGCAAGATTGTCAATTGCGAAAGTGTTTTAAATTTTGTTTACTATCATTGTTAATGCATTTTAATCCTTCCCTTTTGTTCTGGTCAAATGGAAACCATCCAAGATCCTGTTTATAGTGGAGAGGGATTCAGTTTGACTATGGGTTACCTCTCTGTCAGGCTTGTGAGGCTTCATCAGCTCCACGGCCTGGCCCTTCTTCACCAGCATGACCTGAGAGTCACCCAGCCAGGCCACGTACAGGGTCCGCCCTCTCAGGAACGTCACAACCCCGGTGGTGCCACAGCGCAGGTTCTTCAGACAACAAGTTAGATGTACATTAAAAGAAATACCTTCCTGATGGTTTATTTGTCTAAACATCTTCGTATTTGAGGACACTAACGGTTAGCAATATAAAGCTGTCGACGCAGTGAGGATGCCAAAGACCGCTGACCTGACCTGGACTTTAACAGGCCTGCAGTCTAAAGACCACGTACTGCCAGGCTGTGAATGTGGCCAAGACTCCTGAACATCGGCATGACAAGCTTGCACTGACAACTGAGGCAGCTGATATTTAATGGGTTAATATTTTAGCAGCTTTTCAGCAAAAGGCTATGTGGCGACCAACCGAGCATGCCACTTCTTAAGTCAACACATCTCTCTGGCCCCCTGCAACAAAAATATTTGGCTTATGCTGTATTCTACAAAAGCACATTATTATCCACATTGAAAAAGCCTCCTCTAAAACCAAAATGCCTGTGAATATGTGATGTTGGTGAGACCAGCTCACTCAGCTTAGGTACTGTTGCTACGAGGTAACTGTTAGCAACATGTGCAACCTGTTGTATTATATTTAACTTGGGGTGTAAAATAGTGAACAGATCATGTTTTGCAGGCGACCAAAGTACTAGGCTGTACTTTGTTAAGATAAACTGTTTCATTATAGACTGAGGCATGTCCAGAACAGTGAGTTTCCCTGTAGCCTGAGGCCAGTCCAGAGCAGTGAGTTTCCATGTAGCCTGAGGCCAGTCCAGAACAGTGTGTTTCCATGTAGCCTGAGGCCAGTCCAGAGCAGTGAGTTTCCCTGTAGCCTGAGGCCAGTCCAGAACAGTGAGTTTCCATGTAGCCTGAGGCCAGTCCAGAACAGTGAGTTTCCCTTGTAGCCTGAGGCCAGTCCAGAACAGTGTGTTTCCATGTAACCTGAGGCCAGTCCAGAACAGTGAGTTTCCATGTAGCCTGAGGCCAGTCCAGAACAGTGTGTTTCCATGTAGCCTGAGGCCAGTCCAGAGCAGGGAGTTTCCCTGTAGCCTGAGGCCAGTCCAGAACAGTGTGTTTCCATGTAGCCTGAGGCCTGTCCAGAACAGTGTGTTTCCATGTAGCCTGAGGATGTTGATCTGTCTGTGGCCGGTGTGACCTTTCTCATTTGCAAGTCCAGAAGAGGAGAGGGTCTAGCTAACTCCCTAATAATCACATTGTCACAGTTTAGCATGTTCCACAGATTAGTCAGGCTGGTAATAGATATTTGACTCAAGTTAAATATTTGCTATGGTCACCTCTTAAAACATGGCTGGAGGCAGAGGGGAAATGTTAATCAAGTCTGGTGGAAAACACATGGCCAAGCTCCTGAAATCTCCCTACAAACCTATAGCAACATTACGTTTAAAATTGAGCTGCAGAGAGCTGTTTATTTCATGACCAAAGTTCATTTTCATTTTTTTATACATGTTAATGTCGGGAGCTTATCAGCTTTATACTTGTACCAACAGTTGTAACACTCTGCTGCATCTTCCGTTAAGCATCAGACATTTTGTGTCACAGGCTTTTCAAAAAGTAATCATGTCTTCGACCACAAGCTCCTCTGGACATCAGGACACCCTTATACTGGTCAAAAGGCTAGGATGAAGTTAACAGCACTACAAGTCTGTTTTTATGCCAGCACTAATGTGATTGGTTTAGTCAGCTTCTTTACACAGATAACTGGACAGTGCATGTGTACAGATGGGACATAGTCACTGCCTATGGCTGTGGTGGTTGTATTTCTATATTCAGTTCGCTGATCTTTACCCGATGTGACAAGGTGCCAATGGTATCTCAAAAGTCCTAAAACACAGTGTAAAACATGCTTAAAGAAATACATTTGTGTTTTCAGGCAAAACACGTTCATTTCATGCTCTATCTGTCTATTTATAGCTGCATTTTGGCAGGACAGAGAATGCCAGTGTTACGAGTCTTGATAGCATGCAGGTAATTAAGACTTTTATGAACACTTTGTAGACAGAACGTACTGAAGAGACGTCCCTCCACGTGGATGGATCTACCTGAACATTGTCTTCAGTTGTGGCTGTATTTAGTGGATTAGGGCACTTTGCCATGAGTCAATTACTTTTTCATTGATCAGGCAGGAAGTGAAGATATGCATTAGGGACAAAAGCCTCCACTGAGGCACTGTGGCCTTTAAAGTACCATAAGTGACATAATCTGATCTACTTGCCTTGTCGTTCCATAGGGAAGTCAATACGTTATCTACCTCCTCAAGGGCGAAAAGCCCTGCTGCCACTGAATTACAGTTAAATGATATTCTGAATGAATCACAGCTGTGCCTTGATCCAGATGGTCAGAGAGGTCACTGTCACCTCTCCTGGGTAATCCAACTTTCTGAGAATCCGTGCAGCATATTTTAGTAGTAGAGATCTAAAGCAAGGGCCCTTTTGTTATTTGTTTTGCAGAATGGACATTGTTATAGTAGAAAATCCCCACCCTTCTCCATTTCCTCTGATCATGGGAGGAAATGTTAGTTTTCTCCTGCTGCAGTTTAGTGTCTGAGCTTTTTCTGGAGGCTGCTGATGTTAGTACAGAATCGTTTCCATCCTGTTATGACAGATGACACTGATTCTCAGCTAAATCAGGCCAAGCATCTCCGTCCGCCAGGTGAACTGAGGCTGGGTCAGGCATACACCACAGCTTATTGAAAAGCCAATTTGAGCACTGCCGACAAGGCACGTCTTTACAGAAAGAGTCCAAAACATTACAGTACCTTTCCTGCTTTTACACTAGAGACAACCAATCAGACTTTTTTTCAATGTTGTTATTTCTGTATAACTATTATAACTTGACTACAATTAAAAAGTTAATTACTTGAACCCACCTGTCCCTGACATTAGCTACATTTCTGTTACAGGTTTTAATGAAAGATTCTAGCCTTAAAGATGAACATGGCCCATTTTCTAACTCCTACCTCCATCTTAGCTTTTCGAATGAAGCGTTCATCCGTGACTCTAAAGGCACGACAAAGGGCCTGGCCCGGATCCTGACCGAAGCACTCCTGGTGTACCATATTGACGTGGAGGTGATTGGCAGCGTAGATTGCGGCATCCACGCCCCCGTGGCCATCGAACACGGCGAAGAAGGCCTGCTCCTCCTGGTCCTGAAGACACACACAGGTCAAAGAAGGTGAGCCTGCAAAGACTTCAATACTTTCATCACAAGTCTGGTGACCCACATACTTGGCAAAGGTCAGTCGTCCATACAAAAAGCTCCCATGAAGAAACTTGAATAAACTACATGAAGAAACGACATTATCACTGCATCTATAGCACAGCTGTGTCCGTCTCATGATGCTTGTGTGTTCTAATGGCATCCGTACTGCCTCATTGTGTACATACCAATCCAAATATAACCTGCTCCATTCATCCATCTGTTTTAATTAACTGGGGCTTAATGCCAATTAGCAGGCTTAACCGCCACTAGCTCGCTAAATAAAATGGGATAAACATTTTATCAGATGGAATAATTATGTCATTAAACTACACGAGGGTCCTTGAACCAGTTTGCCTATCTGCCCTGGGACATCCCACTGGCCTGTTGAACCCGTCTGCCTGTCTGTCCCTGGGACATCCCACTGGCCTGTTGAACCCGTCTGCCTGTCT